>CABHPP010135307.1:0-28634 GCA_902168425.1 Peromyscus attwateri | reverse complement strand
TGTGTGTGTGTGTGTGTGTGTGTGTGTGTGTGTGTGTGTGTGTGGTGTGCAGGAGCAGTGTTTGGGAGATCCAGGATCATGGTAGGATGTGTTCCTAATCATTTACCCTCCTGTCTCTGGGCCCTGTGCCCATGAGCATGGAGGACACCCCTCCACTTCCTGGCAATAGATTTGTCAATGTGATTTCTTGTCTAGTGAGTGGTCAGCAGAGGAGATATAAACAGAGAGGGCAGGCTTCCTTGCATTTGTCTTTGCTATTACCCAGGAAAGCCAAGCCTCAAAGGATGGCTAAAGACCGATGAAGCGGAGTTACACCAAGCTGAACTCATCCTGCCCCGACCCATGTACTCCTCTCAGATGTACAAATAAGCCCCATCCAGACTAGGTCAGCTACCCACTGATATGCACACACATCCATGAGTAAATGTATACTGATTGTGACTTGCTGTGATGTTAATGTTGTTTGTTACACAGATACCCATGGCTGTAACTCACAGTTACAAAGAGAACCACAAAACAGTGTTAAGTGCTAAAATTCCACAGTCCATCACTCTCGCTCTGTAGCTTAGGTTGACAACATTATGAGATTACAAATGATCCTTGAACAACATGGAGGCTGTGGAGGCAGGTTAGTCAAAGTTCTCCAGAGGAACAGAGCCAATATAATGACTATATATATATATATATATATATATATATATACACAATATATATATATATAATGACAATATATATATATATGAAATTCCTGACTGACTTACACAATAGGGACTGAGTAATCCCACCACCACTGTCTATCATCGTCTACTCACTGGAGAAGGTGAGCACCCATAGCTTCTCAGTCCGTGCAGCTGACTGACTGAGTAGTCCCAGCCTGGGGCTGAGGCCTTACTCTTCCTGTGAACTGCTGGTCTTAAGTTCACACTGAAAGGCCCCAGGATCTGGGATCTGATGCCAGCAAAGGACGTGACAGCTGCAGCGGCAGCGGCAGAGTAGATGCCCTAATCAGTAAGGAGCAAAGGCTCGCCTGCAAAAGCAGACTTCTTCAGTATCTGGGCTGCCTCCAGAACATGCTGCACACTCTGGGGGAGGGTCTTCTTTCTCACTCAACACTACCAGGAAATACTGTCATGGACCTACCCAGAAGCACATTCCTTTGTTGTTCTAGTCAAGACCCAATCAAGTTACCAACCCAGAAGAACCATCACAAAGGGCTTCACTCTAAAATCTCTGTGACTTTGGACATACCTCCCCAGTGTGTCACTACTGGTAAGACTGTAGGCTGGAACTTACAGCTAACACAGCCAGCTAACCCATGCTACACATACTGTATGTCTCTGATACAGTGGGAACGGCAGGCAGTCACTTCTCACTGCTAGACATGACTAATGAAGGTCCTGGCTCTTGATAGAGGGCCAGGCGTGGCTGCCCCCAGTCACTCCCATTCTTTGCACTACAAATGCAGATGGGATGGCTGGTTCTAAGGGACCAACTTGATAATCATGGCAGTTGCTGACATGCTAGGTAAGCATGGACATGAAGACTCAAGGGATCCAACGCATAACTGACATTATCCAGGGGGTGTTCCAGCCCTAGTACTGACTACATCTGGAATGTTTAAAGAGAAAAATATAATTTCTCACCTGTTTGACTGGGATTCTGCTGTTTGCCTTCCAAGGGAACTCTTGCCTATACTGTCCTTTGGGAGAGTAGTCCCCCATCTACACTCATGGACACTGGTTTTGCAAATTGTTTATATGGAAAGGGTGTTCAGTTACACACTTAATCAAAAATATTTACTGAGCACCAACTGTGTGCTGGGCACTGTTCCAGGTTCTGGAGATATCTGAGTGAATAAAGCTGAGATCCCTGTGTCAGCATCTCCCCATGTCCACCCCTTCCTCTCTACATAGTTGACTGATGTCCCCCGTGGAATGCACAGGAATGTTCTATGTCAGGTGGCATTGACATGCAGTCATGGATAGCCACTATTGGTTGAAATATTAAGGCAACTCCACGTAGTTAAAAGGGAGGTTTATTTTGTGGGGTAACTTACAAGTGAAGGGATAGGTTACAGGGTCTGGGAAAGGTGTAGCGCAGTCCGGCGGTTTTCTCTGGAGAACTCTGATCAGTCTACCTCCAGCATCCAGGATCCAGGAACCAAGAGATCAGGTACATCTGGATCTCGGATCTTCAAGGCTCCTCTCTCGGTTCTGCCTTCTAGGCATGCCAGTTACTGAAGCCTCAATGGGGGTAGTACTTCCAGGTCAAAGCTGGAACAGCTACTCACTACAAGCCACTCAGTTCTTCCTTCCTCCAATGTCCTTGTCAAGATTACCATCCATCTCTTCCTTGGAGCTTCTGTTAGAAAGTGCCATCTTTTCTTCATCAGGTATAAGTGAAAGGCCAGAAAAGAGAAGAAGCCCCCGATTCTGATGTCACTGGGCCACAGAGGGTTTGTCTTGGTGGTCTGTAAAGAACAAAGGTATAGGGTCACACTCCTCTGCTTTGGGCAAAGGACAGCCACAAATGTGACAGCAGTGGAAGGCTCAGGAGCCACAGAGGTCTGCAGGGGAAGGCTCAGGAGCCACAGAGGTCTGCAGGGGAAGGCTCAGGAGCCACAGAGGTCCACCATCCTGTTTTGGTTTTGTGATTTCAGGAATCCTTTTTCAGCTGATTTTCTTCATTGCTGGTGTCTCTATATCCCACTATTTTTCTTTTATTCTTTTTTTCAATCTTGTTTCCCCTGATATCTTTCAGTGGGTCTTCACGGAAAACTGAGAGGTGTCCAAAAGGTAGGCGTTTTTCAGACAGTCACTCATATTAATGGTGCCTTTCTGACTGAAAAAATTCTATTTCTAAATTTAATGGAAGAAAAACTTCCAAACTTCCTAACTTGGTCCCTTTTCTGAAAGAGAGAAGATAAACATTTTAAGCTTTTGAATACTATAAATACATCTTCTCAGATGAGAATTGTTAGTATAATTTAAAAAAATAATAAAATTCAACTCTCAGAGAAAGAAAAACTTAAAAAAAAATAAGTAGAATCTATAAATGGTTCCATTCAGGGGCTGTTTTCATGTTGCTTTGGTGACAGATTAAGAAGGGGAAACTTGAACCAGACCTCTGACCTGTCACGGGGTCAGAGGTGGCTCCCGTCTGTGTTCGGACCCCTCTGACGACTTCCTGTATAATTTGACTATTATTTTCGTGTCTGGGCACTGTCTGACCCCGGAGTCTGGAAAAATGAGAGTGGCGGCCTGCCTTTCCATGCCATATGGACCGCAGTGAGGGAGGGCACGTTTAATCAAATCTGGGTGGGAACCACTGTCTGTTCCTAGGTTGGGGAAGGGAGCTTTTGAGGGAAGGACTGCACCAGACTTACAGAGGGCGGGGGTCTTCTGACAGCATGGCAATGGTTTGGGGTGCATGTTCCCTGATAGACGCTGATGTGGCTGTGATGGGAATTCAGGCCTGGAAGCATCTCAGTTATGAAAGGAAGAAGGGCTGGTGGCATTTCAAAAGCTGGTGGATGGCTGCCATGGAGTCCAGCAAGACCATGTTCTAGAAACCTAAGCCCATGTCTTGCTGGGGATGAGCTGAGTCACCAGAAACTCAACACTTTGGAAAAAGATGGGAATTTTATTCTTTTTCATTTTTTAGAACCGGGAGGAGACTGTGCACATACACAATCATATACCAGTTCAATAGCTTTCACCTAGTCCTGACAGTGTATTCAACACTGTATATTTCCAAGATGATGGTTTATCTAATTACTAAGTAGTTTATCTAATTATTAAGTATTTTAAGACCCTCAGATGCTTTGTAAGAAAGTCAGTCCTAGCATTTAGCTCACAGAAAAATGATATGTCACCAAGGCAGGAAATTTGAGTTTTAAACTCTTTCTGATAAAGTCCAGGATCTTAAGAAAACACGACATTTTTCTTTTGTAGTACCAACACTGAATGGGCACTTGAGGTGAGGATTTGGAGATGTTTTATGTAGCATGTATCTTTTGATGACTGATCTTTTGGTAGAGGGAACATCCATAAAGACACCAATCACAGACTGAACAGACAACATTTATTGGTCAATTATTATTACTATGCATTAAATATTGCTCAGTTGTCCATAAAATGAATTTGATCTCCTAACCAAAGCATAGGCAGGGGACTTAGATTAGAAACTGTGGCCTGAGATTTTCAGTGATGAACCTGCTGCCCTGGCCTTCAGGGTTCACAGCTCCGTGAGGCCCCAATTTCTGGAGCAGTGCTGGAAGATAGAAATCTGATTTTTCTCAGAGGCATGGTATGCTCCTTAGATTCCTTATGTATCTGGAATTTTGTTGCTTTCTCTGGAAATTAAATCCAGGGTTTCTCATAGCTAGGCAGACACTCTATATTTCCAGCCCTTGAATTTTTTTTTTAATTTAATACTGTATAGTCTTGAGCAGAGAGTGAAAGGGAGGAAATCCACACTAAGAGAGCTGAATACTTAAGACCTGGTGGTGGAGGCTGTGGATGCTCTTTGAGACTGGACCATGGTGATTCTTCCTTCTAAGCCTTCTTTCATCTAAAAGAATTGTGAAGTGTATTCGAGACTAAATTAGTTCTATGGACCCTTCCACTTGGCATGGGACGTGATTTCCCTCACTGTCTGATGACACTATCAAAAATATTCAACGAATTAGAAAGATGGATAATCATTGCTCATTTTTCCAAAGTCCCAGGTTGCTTCGCCTTTCCCAGTGTTGAGGGTTATTGAACCCAACTCCTGGAGGCAAGGCCCTGCCTTATTTATTTTTTTGATGGGGGTGGTGTTGGTGTTTATCCCCTCAGGGCACTGTATCCCATTCCAAGGCAAGCCCTGGGTTATGTCAGGCCCTTATTAAATATCAAGAGCCCTCCATCTGCCTCTGTCTTTTCTCTGAGGCGGCTGCCAGACAGTCAAGGTCATGACCACATATGCCCCACTATTCCCAGAGTGGGAGGGGAGAAAGAAGGAAGAGAGCAGCTTGTCTACACGAGACAGACACAAAAGGGCTGTTATTCAGGTCCCCGACCACGTGCGTGCCCAAAGTCACACTCGCTTGTGCACTCTGTTTCAGCCTGTGACCTTCGCTGTACAGCCTGAGGACTCCTGCTGGGTTCAGAAATGCGATGAAGTCTGGGTGAACGTCAAGGCCAGTTTGCCTTGTAACATGGGACAGGGCCAAGGGATGAAGTGAGTTCTTAGAGGCCCTGGTTAGGTTAAGAGTGGCAGTCCCTTGGCCACCTCTTGCAAAATGGTGTGTTAGAAGAAGCTGAGTCTAAGAGAATGCAACCAGTCATCACTCTAAGCAGATGCCTACCTTCACTGCAGCATCATGCCACCCCTCAGAACCGCACCCTCCCCCAGAGACAAAGTTGGCCCCTTTTTCCTGGTCCGGTTTCCTCAGGGACCACCCCTTCCTCCAGGAGCACAACCCTCACCATGCTGTGTTCTTTCTCTGGATCCACAGCCTGGTTCTCAGCCTGGTGCAGCCCTGGATCTCAGCCTGGTACAGCCCTGGTTCTCAGCCTGGTGCAGCCCTGGATCTCAGCCTGGTACAGCCCTGGTTCTCAGCCTGGTACAGCCCTGGTTCTCAGCCTTGTGCAGTGCTGGTTCTCAGCCTGGTGCAGCCCTGGTTCTCAGCTTGGTACAGCCCTGATTCTCAGCCTGGTGCAACCCTGTTCTCAACCTGGTACTGCCCTAGTTCTCAGACTGGTGCAGTCCTGGTTCTCAGCCTGGTGCAGTCCTGGTTCTCAGCCTGGTGCAGTCCTGGTTCTCAGGCTGGTACAGCCCTGGTTCTCAGCCTGGTACAGCCCTGATTCTCAGCCTGGTGCAGCCATGGTTCTCAGCCTGGTACATCCTTGTTCTCAGCCTGGTGCAGCCATGGTTCTCAGCCTGGTGCAGTCCTGGTTCTCAGGCTGGTACATCCTGGTTCTCAGCCTGGTGCAGCCATGGTTCTCAGCCTAGTGAAGCCCTGCTGCTAAGCTTGATACAGCCCCTGTGGGTCAGCTCACAATCCTACAAGAGATCTTACAAGAGGACCAAGAAACCAGGCACAACTTGCAGTTTGTCATTTGAAAGTTCTCCTTTGGAGACTGCTCTATTGCCTAGCCCCTCTTGTCTTATTATTTTCTGTTAAAAGTATTCAGTTGGCATTATCCACATGGAGAGTTCATACCAATGATGTCTGTCATGCCATAAAGCAGAGTGACAAGGAAGAGGATGTTGGTGGTGTCACGTGGACTTGACACTCTTTATCAAATGGAGACTCCATGATGACAGCTTTTACCCACTCACATACCCTGCAAATCTAACACTCTGATCAGAAATGAATACTTCAGGGAGTCAACTCCAGAGGTATCTGTGATGTGGTGTCTCTCAGGGCAAAGTTGAAGAGTGAGCTAAAGCAAGGTGGACTCAAGGAGTTGTCTGTGAGCCAACCAGACAAAACAGATTAGAATATCAGGTCTTCCCCTCCACACATGACTAGGGTTTGCTAACAATCTCTTCACATTTTTAAGACTTCAGATTTTAATTTGTTTTTTATATTTGTTCATATATGTGTGGGTGAGTACATGTGAATGTGTGCCACATTTGTGCATGTGTCTGCAGAGGTCAGGGGAGTGTTAGGTTTCCTGGAGCTGGAGTTACAGATGGCTGTACTCTGCCTCAATGATGCTGGGTACTGATCTCCTGGAAGAGTGGGAAGTGCTCTTACCCACCGAGATACCTCTCCAGCCTTTCTTTAGTGATCGTTCCTAGAAGATATTTACTTGGAAATATTGCAGAAATCATGAAGAATGGTGGTATCAGCTATGAAATTTAAGGATGAGTCTATTGACTGCAAAGGACAGAAAGGTTGTACAGACCCAAACCAAGCCCCAGTGAGAAGTACCCAGTACTGGCTTTCCACACAGCTTTATGCTTGCTTGCTAGTTCAGGCAAAATTCACATGGTGGTCCTGGGAAAGAACACAGGGGAGTATGGAGTGGGATGAAGAAAGATGTGCAGAGGGAGTTGATGTATGTCCGAGGCTGAAGAGCCACACAAAATTAGGTCACAGTCAGAGGTGCCAGTGCACAGAAAAAGGTAACAAACCCAACAAGGGACACAAGAGAGGTCTAAGGACCGGGGTCAAGTGCTTGTTGATTAATTATGGTTGGTACACACCAAGAGGGGATCACTGGCTCAGCATACTCATAACGCACACAGATCCAGGTGTAGATAAAGGCAATAGCAAAGCGAGTCATGTTTGAAGAATTTTCTCGAATTTCACAAGAAATTAAGAAAGAGATGTGAACAAATGCCGTTGAACCAGCTCGTACCATGAGCAGTGATAACAATGCAGTCATAATGAGCCTGAGAGCCTGGGTGCTGGCTTACCCTCCTGTCCCCATCCTGTTGTCTGGCCTTTCCTTTAAGGCCTGGGATGTTGCTCAGGGGCCTCACTTTAGCCCCTTGAACATATGAGCTGAACACATTAAGCCTCTGCCTGGCAAGATGGTGGTGGTCACTCATCGGCTGGGCCTGTTCTTCTGGCCTCAGTCTACCTCAGATGATCAAAGGTACCATGCTTACTAGGGGATGGAGGAAGTGAGCTTTCAGGATGCTATGACGGCAGGCACCCTCACCACAGTGGGATAGGGAATGTCTGGTTGTTCCCCAGGGCACTGGACACCTCCCGCTGTCACCTTGCCTCTTGTAGGGCCTGACACAGGATTTCACATGGACATTCTGACACATGGAAGCACAACTGTGCCCCAGGTGCTGGTGTGAGTACATTTCTTCTATTGTATAGATTACTAATGACATGAGGGGCTTTTCAGAGTCTTGCACTAGCCACACCGCCTCTCGTCATATGCAGTTACTACCCAGTGTTTTAATTGCTTGAATGATCCTATCTTTTAAAGAAAAATGACGAAGAAGCTGTGAGAACAGTTGTCCCATAGGGTCGGGCATATTTACCTGGTTTCAGATGAACTTAAGAATTCTCATTTTCTTGCAAACCAGCTCCCTCACCTTTTGCAGACAGCACATTCAGGGACACAATGTCATACAGGGGTGCAGAAATCAAATATTATAATTAAATTTTTCTCTGGGGTGATCTTACTGCCAAATATAAGTCCCCTTGGTGATCAAGGGACAAGATATGAAAGTGTGGGGTCAGTGAGCATTCCCTTAGCTCGTTTTTATTGATACTACTGAAATATAATTGAAACATCCTTCAAAGAGATCCACTTTGATAGGGCTTTTTAATCAGGAGACATTGTTGCCTTACAATGAATGCAGAGAGCATTTAAAATATTTTGTAGATGGAGTGCTTGCTTTAGACCCCAGTTAAAAGACCACATGTAAAGGAGCTGAAAAGAATTCACTTGGAGTCCTCTGGGCTCCCAGGCATTGAGGGTCTGGCAACAGGCTCAGGCTGGAGACAGCAAGAGGGAAGAGGTAAACTTCAGAGAGCTGGAAAATGAGAGGCTAGCAACTTTGTTCCTAGGAAAAAGCATGGCTCCATAGGGGCCCATGGATACTCAGGAGACACTGGTTGTCAACTCTGAGATGTGACATACTGGGTGTCCATTGTGTATGTCTTGTCTTGGCTCGTGTTTTCCCAAGATGTGTCCAGTGGGTGGAAAGGTAGTCTCCAGCATGCTTCTCCTCTGCAAACACATAGTCATCTACCTTTGGGACCTGCAGGACAACCCTTACCTGGTGACTGGTCCTCATTGGTCCATGGGTGTATCAAAGGAGTTAATTCAGAAGTTAAGGATCCTACTGGATTTGAATTATTTTGTTTCTGTGGAGTCTTTGGCTGTCTGTAAGTTTAAGATGCTGGACTCATAAAGGGAAATCCCAGAGGGGATCAAGAAGAGCTTGGACTGACACATTTGGTCAGCCTTTGGATGTGTGTGCACAGCAAGGATCACGTTCTTCAAATTTCACTTCCAAGCTCATCCCATTATATAAGCAACCAGGAGTCAATCAATTGTCTTGACTTGGGATATTTTTTAATAATAAGATGTAGATGATCTGCTCTTATTAAAATGAGAATTGAGAGCTTTGGATAGACATAGAAATAGATAACTAGAATACGAAAGAAGAACACCCTAGGAATCTTCCATAGATCCTCAGCTTCCAACCTCCCTGGGCTGAGAAATTAGCTGGACCAGGGAAATCTTGGGGCACTGGAGGTCAAGCACACTGTGACACATGTAGAATTTTTGTGCCCTTCTTATTGACAGTAATAAAAAGCTAACGATAATATTTTACAGTTTTTAAATTCAGTAACTTACTACAAAATGAGTTAGACTACAAAAGACATGGGAGAAAACTGTGCATCAATCAGCAATGAAAGCTCAGTTATGGTGCCCGTTTTTATAAGAACACAGCTGGCTACTGATAAATAGATCATGTATGAGTTATGGTGCCCATTTTTATTTGAACACAGCTGGCTACTGATAAATAGATCATGTATGTCATTGTAACCTGATTTCCTTTTCTTTTTCCTTTTTACTCCTTTGTTTGGTTTTGTTTGGGACTTAATGTGGCAAATAAGCAAATTCTTTGCAACCACTGTGTTGGTCTGTGTTCTAGTGACTTTCAACTTGATGGACCATGGCTTAATCCATTACTAATATTTCAGCGCATAATTATTTTTCCTAATTTTGTGTTCCTGAATGAGGGAATATGTGTATATGTGCAGGAGGTGCCTGTAAACAAGTGTGTTATGTGCGATCTTGTGGATGGAAACTGAAGCACAACCTCAGGTACCATTCCCCAGTTCTCATTCACTCATTTGTTTGTTTGTTTTTGAGGCAAGATCTCTTACAGTCCTCTAGCCCAGCCATGAAGGGTCAACAATGAAACCAGGAGAATTGCTGCTTCCCCAAGTCTCTGGACTTCTCTTTCTGTGCATAAACCACTCACTTTCCTGCTCTTTATATTTGGGGCCTTAATTTTCTAGATTAGGGTTGATGTGAAGGACACAAGAGACCTGGGTTTCTGTGTTCCCACCTCCTAGCCATTTGAAGCACACAGGGTATATTCCTGAAGCCTAGATTTCTCACTTGGTGTTCTCTACAGACTGGACATCTGTGTGTGAAAGGCAAGCCCAGAGCAAGGTCAATTCATTCAATAGTTGACCCCTTTCCTGTGATCTCTCTCTCTCTCTCTCTCTCTCTCTCTCTCTCTCTCTCTCTCACACACACACACACACACACACACACACACACATTTTTCTTATACATGCCCAGAAAGGTCCATTTCATAGACAGTTTGTCCGAGTTTGTTAAAGTGCACGGGGTCTGCTTGCCTGTGCCTTCCCTGTCTAGGCATGGGAGATATGGGTAGAATCTCCAGGCCACAGTCTTTTGTTCAATGTGTGCTGATGGCCCATCATGGGCTCTTCGTTCTAATGGTCACCAACCTGGTGCTGTCTTCATCACCTCTGGCTACACAGAGTATCTAAAGATGACAGTGGCTTGGGTAAAACAGCAAAGAAGGGCCACAGCTCAAGTTCCACATGTTTCCTTACCCAGCTACACCCTGTCACCTCTGGTAGGAGTTAGGACTCAGTAGCTCTTGCTACCTACCTGAGTATTTA
The DNA here is from genome assembly GCA_902168425.1 of Peromyscus attwateri. Classification (NCBI taxonomy): domain Eukaryota; kingdom Metazoa; phylum Chordata; class Mammalia; order Rodentia; family Cricetidae; genus Peromyscus; species Peromyscus attwateri. Next base: position 18,001 of record CABHPP010135307.1, on the reverse strand, counting down.
CCACTAATGCCTGCAAGAGAATCATGGAGAGTACATGATTTGGACCCAGATCCATCTAAAGCCACAGTCTGGATACGTTCCTTCCACTCCATGACCAGGAAGACTGGAAGAAGACAGCCAAGGCGGGAAGAAGTACGTTCTCCTCCAGTTATCTGTCATCATGTCACGCCTTACTTCCTAGGCCTCCAAAGTGATGTCCTAGGTAAGGGTCGGTGGCACATTTTCTGAAGAGTACCCTTTCCAAATCACCTTCTTTTGATGTAACTGCAAAAGGCAATACTATTTTGGGTTCTTGCTAGGATAAAACTAAAGCTTCAAGCTAGGGACTTTCATGAGAGATCGCATCGAAATGTCAGCAGATGGCTTGCTAATCGTGTTAAAAAATACTCATTTCTTTTTTAAAAAAATGGCATTTCCCTTCAGTAAGCAGATCAGAAAGCAATGTTATGATGTAAAACATTAGTCACAATGCTGTTTAATTATCCTACTTAATCAGCAAGGTCACAATGATAATTGTTTCTAAAAATCAACACCTATATCTTTGGGAAGAAAGTTTACCCCCAAACCTGTGGTCAGAAAGTGAAGAATTGCTGAACTGGGAGGGCATATTGGGTCAAAGAAGACCTGAGGGGACCATGGAAAGTGTGCTTAACAAAGCATACAAGGTTTCTCGGGAGATGAGGACTGTTAAAATATATGTTGGTCTATTTTGCTTAAATCAAAGGTCCAGCTTTTCAATCAAACTTGGGACAGGCTCTTAGGGGTGATGTTGATGGTCCCCCATCAGATCTTTGCATTTTCTAGTAAAGGCAGTTATCTTGTAAATCCATTGGGTTCACCTGAGCACAGAAACTGGCTTTGTGCTAAGGGGCTCTCACACCCTCGCCTATCTGACCTGCCTCTCTTCCTTGCTTCCATAGTTGAGCCCTTTCTAGCTCGTGCTATGGGGCTTCTATTATCCTAACGCTATCTTTAAACTTCACACTCTGAGATGGCTCACTCCATCTCTCCAAGAGCAGAATCCTCCCTGTGCCAACCTGTGGGCCCCCAGATCTGGGAGGCAGCGTTGTCAGCCAGCATCTTTTCTCGCCCCCTCCTCACCTCCAGCCCCCTTTCAAAGGATGCTTCAAAAGCTGTCACATCCCAGCCACTTGGAATTTTATCAGATAAGTGATTTTCTGTATCATTGACTGAAGTCTCTCTCTTTCAGCATCTTTTCCCCTTGTAGCTCTGATCTCCTTTACAATGCGCTATGCAGACAGGAAGAAAAATGTGTCTGGTACTCATACTTACTGATGACTCTGGATCACAAAGGGGGACCAAGATCACCTGATGCCATACAGGACTCCTTCCACCCTCCACTTTTCTGGGCATCACTGTTCTTGGGCCCTGGCATTAAATGTACTCTACCTCTCACTTCTGACCTCAGTCTTCCTTTTCAGCATCCTATATATCTGTAAGTGCTCGAGATGACAGGTGGTCATGTACCCGGGCTTGAAGTTTGGTGAGAACTTGGTGGGATGTGGCTTGGAGTTCCTGCTTCAGGAGTGCCTCCTACACTCTCTCTTCCCTCTGCTGGGTGTGGTGGCCAGGAGCACTGTGCATGCCTGCCTTTAAATCTCTGCCTTGACACCTACTGGGTGATCTGATGTAATGCACAGCATAGGATAGTGCCTTGGTTTCCTCTTCTGTGAACTCGTTATGAGGATTAAATGTGGAGGAGCTTAAGGCCCCTCCCGACAGGACTACACATCTATTAAACAATTCCCTCCCTCTCAGCTCCACACTGAGCCCTATACAGTCAGGGCAGTGGTCACTTCTGTTTGCTTCATCTATAGTGAGATGCTCCCAGGAAAACTGCTGCATGTCACTTAACTCTTAAGGCATGTCCTTTGGGGTGCAAAGGTATATATTCTCATAGGTAGATGGGGATCCCAAGTTCTGTTTCAAGTGTAGTAGCATTTATACCTTGCCTTGTTGGTCCCTAGAGGCTGAGTCACAGATGAGGACACCAGTAATGAGGGCTGAGTCAGGCCACGCCCCTAGCTCTCCCAGCTGAGGCAGCATGGGAAGTATGTGTACAAAACTAGGGATTATTCCCTTTCCAAAAACCAACATCAAGTTATAGAAGACATCAAATATATATTTAGGGTGATAAAACACATTTGAACAAATTACATATTACAAAGAAGACACTTTGTGGTTATTCCTGGACACACTCTGTGACTTAATATGTCACTGGCAGGATAGAGTTTTATTTTGTACCAGGTATTAGTGAGAGCATTTGTTTCTTAATTATTTGTACATTTGTATTACAAATTATTTTTAACAGCTGACCAATATATACTAAAACAACATAATCTTATTACCCCTATTATAACACCTCATAATTACTTATTGAGCATTTGGTAGTACGTACAGATAAATTTTAGAATGTCTTCTCAGGAGAGAATATGATTCACATATTACATTTTATTTATTTATTTATTTATTTATTTATTTATTTATTTATTTATTTAGGTTCATTGATATTTAAAGACCAGTTCCTTTTACTTCACAACCCATTATTGATAATCTCATACAGATTCTATAAAACTTCATTGTTGTTTTTATTGGGAGACAGGATCTTGTCATATAGTCCAGGCTGACCTTGTCCATAGTAATAATTCTGCCTCAGCCTCCTGAGTGCTGGGATCACAAACACACATCACTACACTGACTAGATTATATGGATTTTTAAAATGCCCTGCAGCATGGAAACCAGGTCACATTTATCACATGGAGGGGCATTTTGAGTGGCTTTGCCTGCTCATCTTTGTACTCACGGTCAGGCCCTCCTGACCAGATTCCATTAGAAGAAGACACTGTGTGTTTATTCCTGGACACATTCTATGACTGAATATGTCACTGGCAGGATAGAGTTTTATTTTGTGCCAGGTATTAGTGAGAACAATTGTTTCTTAAAATATTAAGCATCTAAGAAATAGACAACAATTCCACAAATCAGCTTGTGTTCTGTACTTGAGGGCTTGAGTCTGATCCATTTTCCACAACTTCCAAGATGGAGCACTGGGGGCACATTCATATCCCAGCATGAACTCTAATCCCACTTCTCGCCTGTCAGGATGCCAGGTGAGTTAATCCCATGGGCAGGAGGCACGTTACCGGCAGCCAAACCATGCCACATCAGGGGAGAGAAAGCACCACTTCACTGGACATGGAAACAGCTACAAGCAGACAAACCCAGCTAAGCTGTCTCCGATTTCCAAGCTCCAAGGCCACCCCAAGACTGCACGGCACAGGGCCATACAGGCCGCACAGATAAAGGAGAGAAAGCCAAAACAGAAAGTACTCTCCCTTCAGCTTCTGAAGGTGTCATCTCATCGGTGGGTAGAGATGACAAAGACATATGGCCACTTGTACACATCTCTCCAGGTCTCCTGGGATCAGAAACATGGAGGAGCTGTGTCTCAGGATTTGTTCATTTTAAGGGACATGTATGTATCTTCGCCAGGAGCCTCCATTTTGTGTGTACTGGCTATGGCAAGAGGGTAGGGTCAAGCAGAGCTGGTGCCGGGGATTCATGAACTTGAACCAAAGCGGATGGTCAAGAATTGACAAGCATCAGAGCTAAGAGTCATCTTTACTCACCACCAGGGAATGCTTAGGGAGGAAGAAAAGGGGAGAAGATGTCTCCAGACAGACTCAGGCCTCAAGCGAGAGGAGCCGCAGAGACACCCAGATTCCTCAGAACTGATTTCATCTTGATTTATACAGAGGCTGATGTGGGACTTTTTTCAGAATCCCCAGCATCACTCTATAACCTCACAAAACTCCCAGCACTCAAATAACCCTCAGAACATCTTCACTTCAGCTGAAAACCTGAGTGTGTTAGTTTTTTTTTTTTTTTAACTTCCATAGCCACAGGGCAGTGATTCTGGTTCCTGCTTTCACTGTGTGTGTGTGTGTGTGTGTGTGTGTGTGTGTGTGTGTGTGTGTGTGCGCGCTTCTTTATTGCTTTGATAATGTACCACAATCAAGAACAATTTAAGAAGGAGAGAATTGCTTTAGCTTATGGTTCCAGAGGGATGCGTCTGCGATGGCAGAGCAGAGAGACATGGCAACAAGCAGCAGATACGACAGCAAGAACAGGAAGCTGAGAGTTGACACCTTGAGCCACACACATGAAGCAGAGGGAGCAAACTGGAAGTGATGGAGGCTTTTATAATCTCAAAGCTTGCCCACAAGGAGTGTTCTTTCTGTTTGTTGGGACACGGGCCATCTTACCAATGTGTTGCCAAGTTAGGTTCAGTGGCTCTTGCTTCTACTCAACAGAACTTAAAAGGTAGAAGGATTTTGAGTTCATGACTAGCCTGAGCTGAGAAGAGAGACCTTGTCTTTAAAAAAAAGGAACCAAACATAAAGATTTCTTCCAATTCTCTACATTGTAGCTTGAGGACAACAGAAAAGATGATGAGCCAAGTTGGAACTCACTGGACTTTCCTGAGTGGAGATCATTGCTTTCTGTTTGACTTTTGCCCTTCCATTAGTTGGACCACTAGTTGGATCTCTGAACACAACATGATGCTGACAGTCTGGAATGTCTGAGTTTTGAGGGCTTCCTTCTTCAGACTTCAGGCTGTAGACTGACTTGTGCTTGCTGAAGCTCCAGCCCAGTGCAATGCCTGTGTTTGATTACCACAGTCTCTCTGGACAAGAAAAGCATTATCATTGTCATTGTCATGACAATCACTACCACCACCACCCACCACAACCATTTACACCACCACCACCACCACTGCAACCATTTACACCACCACCACCACCACCACCACCACCACCACCACCACCACCATCATTATCATCATCACCAATACCACTAACAACAACAGCAACAACAGCAACACCAACAACACCATGATTACCACCACCACAACCACCACTGTGGGAAGATAAGGCCTATAAGGTTGAAAGATGAGCCAATCTGGAGTCTGCCTGAGGGTCTAGCAACAGGCACTGTCAGAGGTCTGGATTGTAGCTAGCCAATGAGGGGCAACCACACAATGTCACCAGATTGAGATGCAGCCTGGGTGCTGGGAGGAGGGTATATAAGGCTCTCACCATTGCTGACTAAAAAGTCTGCTGTTTGCCTTTTGCCTGACTCCCAGTGTCTGTGCCACTGACTCCACGCCTTCTCACCCCCTCCCCCAAGGGAGCCATTAGGACCCAGCAACACATCACCACCATCATCATCATCACTACCACCATCACCATGACCACTACCACCACCATGATCAGCACCATGGATGATGAAGACATTACCTGTTAAGAAGTTTTTATTTCTTTTCATGTCACAGTGTCACTTATAATAGCACTTTCCTGATTCAGAGGGTCCGGCAAGATCATAGACTACACAGATCATGGAAAGAGATTATGCCCTTTGCTGACCCATCCTCTGTCCCAGGCATGCCAATATCTGCAGATACTAACAAGTACATAGTGAAAGTCTAGACTGTTACTGCCTCAACCTGGTCTCCACCTCTTTGTTAGATGTCTATAAATATTAGGTGGCTAGGGGCTGAGGACATACCTCATTATAATCCCAAAGCTAGGCAAGTGGAGATGAGTGTGTCCCCGGGACTCACTAGCCAGCCAGCCTAGCCTACTCAGTGAGTTCCAGACCAATGAGAGACTCTATCTGAAAATTCAAGGTGGCCAGTGCCTGAAAAATAATACTTAATATTTCTCTCTATCCTCCAACACAGGAGTATATACATGCATGTGTATGTACCTACACACAAACATACATACACACACACACACACACACACACACACACACACACACATACACACACACAATTAAAATATCTGGACAGGGAGGAGAGAAATACTTTGTTAATTCTGTAACAGTAAATCCACCTGTGTAGGGTTCACACACAGAGGAGATTCAGTTACATCATCTTATTAACTAATGTGTTTGTTTGGCTTAGAAGAACAATTTCTCAAAGATGCCAAATCCATCTGATAGGCTCTGCTACCTCTAAGGTGAGATTAGCTTTCCTTTCCATGGTGTGCAAGGTTTCCCTGGCCTGGTGTGACCATTTTATCCAGCCTCATCTCGGGTTCCAGACAACAGAGAGGCTTGGACTTGGGAGACACAGTAGCCAGGTTCAAGGCCATCCAGACTTTGGAGGAGAATCTGACATTGGTTGTGGTAACTTGAGCTTGTGGCAAGTACATCTCAGAACTATGTCCCTCTTCTGCTTAGGTCCCAGGGTAGCCTCTTCTTTTTACTGATGGATTTGAATGAACATACAAGTTTGAGATTTATCTAGAGATGCATAAGCTATAGCCACTGGAGGTATGAGTAGCTCTTCCTGGCAAAGCTTTGGATAGATGTCTACATTGTCAAAAGAAATACCTGTTTCCTGACATTCTGCTGTTAGATACTTCTCAACTGTCTTGTCCCTACTGGGCTTCTCTGTGTTATTCATCTAGGGGTTGTCTTTAGCACAGACAGCTTCAGTCTATAGATAAGGGAAAAATATTTAAAGATTTTTTTTCCCATTAAATCTATTTTGATCACATTCTTATGTCCCCAGAAGGTGACCATACGCTAATCTCCTGTCATAGCTGATTTTTCATACTGGTGGTCTGATACCATGCAGGTACATCTATCAAACCTTCTGTTTTGTTGTTGTTTTCTGGAATGTTCTGGAGGTTGCTAGAATATCCAAGCCTACCAGCTATGACTAAGTTGCCCAAACAGTTTGTTGTCCATGTGTGACCATGGCACTGCCAAAATTAACATGGCCTGGTGGGCTCTCAGTGAGTTTTTTTAGTTTTCCCTATGCCTCAGGAATTTAACAGCCAAGTAACGATGGGGACAATTAATTCTGTCTTTATTCCCCTCTTTTTTTTTTTGGCTGATAGTACTTGGGTTTTAATTTAATAAAATAAATGTACTTTTTAAAAAATGAAGCAAGCTAAGCATTGCATCCAAGAACCCCACAGACTGACTGTCAGCTTAAACCAATCTAAAACTCTGCCTTTTAACACAGACATTGGACATGAAAAAGACCTTGTGGGTCACAAAGCCACCCCCTGCCAATATCAGAGAGGCACTGGCTGCTTTGGGGGCTGTGATTGTCTCAAATTCCCTTCCATCCAAATCAGGGGATGGTTGGGCCAAGTCTGCCTCCTGTTAGTCACGCCCTGTGGGGTGAGACATAACCATTGCTCCAGTCCGTAGCCACCCTCTCCAGCACAGCCCCGCTCCATGGTCCCCCTGATCAAAGGGAAACAAAACCATAACCCCCAGCCCTACCTGACTCTGGGGTTTGGCCAAAACCCTGGGCCTAGACTGTGAGTCTTAAGGATGTGCTCTGGGAAGCTCAAATATCTTCAAGAAATCCCACACCAGGCCCCCCACATAGCATGATGTAGATGGCTTCACCCACCTCTGTTGTTAATCATATCTACCCCATAGTGGTATGTATACACATTCCCCCCAGCTCCAGCCACCTCTCCATCCAAGGGAAATGATCCTTTACAATCCCCCTTGAAGACCATGTGCCCACACAGCAGCTGGCTCTTGTTGTTTTGTTTAGGTTCTTATAGAGGCAGAGATGGGTGTTTCTTCTTGGTTTTAAAACATGCCTTCACTGCCAGGAGACACAGCCCAGTGTTTCTTTGTCCAGTGAGTTACTGGTCTAACACCCTTTTAGGAGTAGTGACTTTTGATAACCCAGTTGGTGACTGCTGCTCTGTCGAGCTGGTTACTTTGACAAGCAATCTGTCACTCTATTATTTCCCCCACATTGTTTGACGTTGACGGCAGTTTTAGAAAAGAATCGACTTTAATTTTTTTTTTTTTTTTAAGAAAACATGAGGGGGTAACTGAAACAAACACTTCAGATGCCTATTTCTTAGATTGTTGGGGACCAGACATGTATGACACCTGTACATTTAAAAGGACCGCCCATCCCATTAACAAATGCTGTGGGATGTGTGAATGCACATTTGTTCTTTGGCCATGTTAGAATAACACTCTTTCCACTGAGTTTTCTGCCAGTGCACAAATTCTGCTACCAATATTCCAGAAGCTTCCCAAGACTGTTTGTGGGGAATGGTCTCGTTAGTTCTTTTAATTAAAACTGGTTTTGCTCACTCTTCCCTTGCCTGACTTCAGCCCTAGTCATCTTGCAGGCATTGTACATTATGAAGTTCATTATGAATATATGGTACACACTTTCCCAGAACCACAAAGAGGATTCCTAGTCCAAGAAGAGTGCTTTTTTTCTCATTTATGAACTAGTTTATTCTTTAAGAGAATTAGAAAATCATAAGAATCAAATATAATCAAATAACAAAGAGATTCTTTGTGTAGTAAAGAAGCATTCAGGATACAGAACAAAAAAGTGTGAAATGAGTTATTAAAAATAAAGTCTGTATGGGTTGGGGAGACGGTTCAATGGTTAAGTGCTTGCTGAAGAATTGGAGGATGAGAGTTCAGATATCTGGAACCCCAGCTAAATGCTGGGTACTTGTGGAGGTTAGCCTGTAATGCTAGTCTCAGCGGTAGAGGCAGGGGATCTTGGAGAAAGCTGACTATCAAGATTAGCCATGTAAGCAATCTGTGGGTTTGATGGAGAGATCCTGCCTCAATGAATAAGATGAAGAGTGATGGAGAATGATTTTTGACATCAATCAAGAGTGTTCATATGTCCATCCACACATGTGTCCCCCCCCCAAAAAAAACCATGCACATATGCATACATTCTCACTGCACACATACGCATGACGTAAACTAAGTCTATGAAGATTCAGTGTGTGAATTTATGAGGGTTTGAACTCTTCTGTACAGAAGAGTATATAAGATGCCTTTTAATGCAGACCCAACATCAGTCATGTAGATCTTTAGCGTCAAAGGAGCAGAACCTTGTGTGACTGTCAGCAATTTTTTCCTTACAGTTCTGAAGGCTGAAAGTTCAAGATCAAGGTGCTGGCAGCATGCTTTTGCTAAGGTCACTGGCCTTGATTTCCATGTGACCTGCCACCTTCATGACACTTCTTCACGCTGTCCTCCCTGCTTGCACACATGGCCCTGTTGTGTCTTTGTTTGTCCTGATTTCCCCTTCTTTTGAGGACATCATTCATAATGGGTTAGGGCCACCCATACCAACTGCATTCAACTTCTTCACCTCACTAAAGGTCTACATTCAAACACAGTTTGAGGGTTCTGAATGTGGGGAACATGACACATTAATTCCATAGACCACAATTGAATCCATCACAATCTTTCAACCAATCAGAGCTACTTCTACATTCAACATTGGCTTCAAGCTGCTGTTATTTTGGGGGGAGGCAGGGACTTGATCTTGGAATTCAGTCTTCTCTGATACATCCATAATGCTTTTCCCACCAGGTTCAGGGATGCCACCCCAGTATGCTCTGGTTTTCCATAGTTTATATGTCAGCTCCTCACCTCACACACCTGACACTCATCCCCTCCCATGTTGCCACCTTTCCATGCTCACACTTCATGTGTGATTCTGCTGTTCAAAATATGTCAATCTCCATCTTCTGGTTTCACTGGGGCCAAGAGACTCACTGCTCAGATTATAGGAAAACTTTGTGTGCACAATCAAACGCAAGTGGGTTGTTCTGCGAGAATAAAATCCTCTGCAGATTTATTTTTTAATACATAAATTATCTTTTAAGTGTTGACATATATAACCCTGCAAGACTGGATTTACCATGAGGGTAGAAATACATAGTTTGGATGCTGTAGACTGAGAAAGAATTACTTGAATGTAAAACTAAATAGTGAACACATTGCAAACTTAAAGGAGATATTTCATTGTGATTTTCAATATGAGGCCAAGTGGGTTCAAACCCTCCCAGAGAAATCAGTAACTAGGGTTCTCCCCTGGCTTCCGACTTCCTGCCATTTCACATCTTTTAAACACACAATTTTCTGAAAATGTCCATAGAAGTCACATCATTTGGAGCTGGTAGCTAAATTCAGTAGACCTGGAATTCATCCTCAAAGAGAAGCCAGAAGAAGGAACCATTCCCGCAAATATGTGGTCAAGGCCAAGGGCACCTAGGGGTCCTTCTGCTGAGATATTAGATGAGGGGAAAGATCATTTCTTGGCATGATTGGAGAAACAACCTTGCCAAGGAGACCATATTAAGCAAATTCTTGGAGGGGGAAAACCAGGGGATGAATGCTGACGTCTTCTGGGGCAGAAGAAAAGTACAGACTTCATTTATACATGAAGCAAATGAGTTCAGAGTCCGGTCAGACCGTGCTCTTAGCTTCTCTGTCCTCGCTCATTTGTAAGGGGTATCACACTCTGCCTTCTAAACTTTGCATGGCTTATATGCCCATTGAGGGACCCACTTGGCACAGTTTGGGACACATGGTGGCCTCTTAAAATGACTCTTAAAGTTTTGCTCCCATGTAAATTTGACACATTGTGTAGGAGGAAATAGAGCTGAGGAATCTAGGAAAACGGAGAAACAGAAAAGAAAGATCTAGGAGCTGACAGTGGTCTGGAGCTCGGCGTGGCAGTCGTGCATATCAGAAACACACACAGGATGAGCATGGAACAGCGCTGTGGCAAAATGCCAGGATTCTGCAGCCAGAGAAGTGCAGGCTTGTGATGGAGTCCACAGATTCCTTGCGTGAGAGGGGACTTCCTGTTACGCTCAATCTGAGAAGTGTCTTAACTTCATTCCAGACAGATGACATGGCCTATCTCACCTCCACAAAGCACCATGGAGTGGAGAAGGACTCATAGACTTTGCAGAATCTCCCCTCAAAGTGGCCTCTGCTGAGTGCCAGCATGAAGAAAGGACTCTTGAGCCAGAAGCCTTGGAGGCAAGAATTTGAAATTTGTAACTGCAAGTTCTGTGAGAGCCATGAAGGTGACAGTAGTCATCTGAGGGACCTGATCCACAACAGGAGATACCCTGGTAGAGAATAGCACCAGCTGTGGGTTAGGTATAATGCAGTTGGGATCAAAGGGAGAGGCACGTTGTTAGGACTCCTTAGAGGATGTCCTTCAGTCTAGCGTCAGACTCACTCCACCAACCAACCATTACTTTATGTGGTTTGCTCACATAGGCTGCTTTCCTAGCTAGCTTGTACATGGAAGATTGTGTGTTCTGTATGGGTTCAGCCTCCCCATCCTCACCCCACATAGCAAAGGTAATAATGACAGACCTCCTATGTGATTGTGGCTCCATATGATGATGTCATCTAGTGACATCAGAACCAGCCTCAGTTCTTTGCACAGCAGCAGAATTGCCCAAGAAAGCATCTCTCAGAAACTATCCCTCAGAAGTATGGCTGTACATGATTCCTCCACATTTCTATATACCTTGCCATGTGTTAGTGTGCCAAGCCTATGGAAAGTACAGAGCACAGAAAACTCTTGGCATGAGACACCCAGGGTGCAGATTCTCAGGTGGGACTCAGCACATCAGCCTGTACTTCTAAGATTTTGAGAAAAAGAGTGTCCTTAAATATTGAACCAATCTGACTCACATGCTCACCTGCATCTCTGGCTTGGGGAAACAGGTACCTTGAGTTAGAGTCCAAGCCTTAATGGACTAGTCTGCCTTCAGTTTCTCATTGGAGAAAACAGTCCTTTGTCAAGACTGTAGTAGTTCAGGGAGGATTTGCTTGTTAGTGTGTTTGTATGAAGATGGGGCTATAGGTACTGGAGATATGGCTTCTAGAGAGATGGCTCAGTGGTTAAGAGCACTGGCTGCTCATGCAGAGGACCTGAGTTCAGTTCTTAGCACCTACACAGCAGCTCACAACCATCTGTAACTTCAGTTTCAGGAGATCTGATGTCCCTTTCTGGTCTCCATGGGCATTAGGTACATTCCTAGTATGCATACATATATGTAGGCCAACACTCATACATAAATAGTGAAAATGAGTTAATCCTAAATAAAAAAAAATTGGGCTCTATCTGAGTGAGAGATCTGCTTTGATCAGGTCATTGCACACTGTATAAAATCCAAGACAAAGTGTAACAATGTTCTGCACAATCTTGGAAGCCACAGAAGGAGGTGGGTGGGTTGCCTGGGATGCCTGGAAACACAGCTGAATGGGGCAAAATGATTGGTCCCATACAATCGACTTGCTCCAAGCAGGAACACAAAAAGGAGAACAAGCAGAGGCACTCAGAGACCCTGAGAGGAGTCCAGGGAGGTCAGAGGGAAGGGCAGTCAAGCATGCTAAGGGTGATAGAGACAGAAACAGGAGGATCCATTCTCTGAACAATTCTGTACTCGGAGTGAAATTGCACATACACCCTGGTGTGTACAGCACATGTTGTGTGGTCAGGTCGGATCACTGCCCAGCCTGTTTGAAACTCGAGCTCGGCAACCTTCTCCCCAAAGCAGAGCATGTGCTGTGATTTGTTGTCTGGAAGGGACATCTGCGATCTCCATGCTCCAGGCTCAGGCTCTGGCAGGACATCACGCCACCCAGACATCCGGCTTGTCCCTCCGTCTGCTCAGGGTAGCCTGCAGCCCACAGGTCCAGCCTTAGCCACCTGGGAGGCCACATGTTAGGGTGCACAAGAATATTCCTAGAGTAAGATGTTATTTGTCTATTTATTCTGTAGCCAAATGACAGAAGGTAGCCATGGTAGAAGCTAGCAGTGTTTCCAACTGCCAATCTCCTTGGTGTTCACCAAGCCTGGTTTCTTTCCTTCACTGTGTATAAGCACAAAGCACCCGGAAGGCTTAAGTGACTACACAGTATCATCCAGAGGAAACTTTCTTTTGGCTAAGACCTGCAGGGTGTTAGCACGCCTGTAAGACTACCACATGTGGTCACAGAATACAAAGATCCATGTCCCTCTAAGTCTCGGGGTTACATTTTAACTATCTTCATTGATTTAGCCCCTCAGGATCAGGGATACCATGTGAATGATAAAAACAAACAGGGATGTCTTGCTAAGGCATATATATCTGTTTGGGTTTAGTCTGGAGACTCAAGATCATGACCTCGCATCCCCTTAGGCAAAATGATCAGTTGGGTCCACCTCTTCCATGTATCCTCCTATACTGTAGCTTAATGATTCCATTATGAAATGACCTGTTCAGAATGCTTGGACACATTCTCTGCCATGAGAACAACATTCTCCTTGCTGAACACTTAAGAAAGCACAGTGTGCATATCCATGTGTGGAGGCATGCATAGCGAGGCCTCTAACACTTAGAAACATGCCATCTGAAGACCTCTCTAGATGCATAACTGGAAAAGGTGCTGAGAATCAGAGATTAATTGTCCATCCCTAAGTCAGATTTCTGTACTGTCCCCCATCATCACCCAGGCTCATAGAACCTAGCTAAAGAGGAGGCAGAAAGAAGGCTGACCGTGAGAATGGGGAGGAAGACTGTAGGTTACTGTCTTCCAGAGGAGATGTGGCCCTTTTACTCAAATTCACAGCAGTTGTGGTCACTTGCACAAAACCAATAAAAGCTCAAACCAGCCAACATCCCAGTCTAGAGGCGGTAGATGCTTTCCAGGCCTCACCCCTCACTGAGGAACTGTTGGCAGTTGATAGTTGCTGAGGAAGGAAGATGCATTCTTTTTTGAGGATGTGGTCTCCTGTAAGTTCTCTGTGTCCAGTGGATGGCCTCATATGTACATGTGTGTGGGCAGCAGTACCTGTACTTAGTCAGTCATCAAAAAAAAGGGGGTGTGGAATTGAGAAGGGGGCATGATGAGTGAAAATAAAGAGCAGTTGGAAGAGTGAAAAGGGAGATGATATAATTATATTTCATGTACACATGTATGAAACTCTCAAAAATAAAGAAAATAATTTTAATAACTCCTTGTCTCAGCAAATTTAGACCCGTGATTTTTCATTTATTCCCTTGTCTCTCCATTCAGTCATGAAACAATTCATGGTTGCCCCATGTACAGGGTATAGTCTGACTATCTTTCATGGCCACAGTCTGATTTTTGCTTGTATACAGTTCAAATCACACTTAAAGCTATGGAAAACTAAAGTAGGGAAACCTATATTGAGTGTCTACACTTGCAAATATAGATACAACATAAGCCATTCTACAAAATGTAGAACCAAGATCACTTTCATTTTAAAGTATTCCATTGGTCATTCTTTGTCATTTCTTTTTGTCTTTCTGTTTTTCTGCAGTCTTTGGTGTAACCTTGGATGAAAGGCACAGGGGGAAGCCATTTTGTCTTTCACTTGAAAGTTGGTTGGGAAAAGGTCAATTTTCATATCTGAAAATGGAGTCCCCACTACACTGCTTCACTGGCCTCACTGGTTCATAGTGCTAACCTTTTCTGCCACAGGTCATGGAAGTGAGGTACCAACTCCTTTGAAGAAATTATGCCTTATACCTTGAGCAGGCATCGCAAGTTCTTTTGTGAATGTAGAAGTCTGTTTCTGTTTATCACAATGAGCAGTACACTTAAAGCATGGCACATCCCTAAAGGAGCTTCTTAAAAAGAAAGCTGTGCATGTATAGTTGGTGCAATGCAAGGAAAAATGTCCCCACATTCTAGCTGTTGTTTATAACTAATAACTTTGATGCTGGAGAGCTACCCAGCAGATTAGAGTGTTCACTGCTCCTCCTGAGAACCAGTGTTTGATTCCCCACTTCCACATCTTGTGGCTCACAATCACCTGTAAATCAAGCTCCAAGAGATCAAATGCCCTCTTCTGGCCTTTACAGTCACCTGCACTCATGTGACCTGTGCTTGTGCATGCATGCACTCACATGCATGTACTCATGTGCATGCACACACACACAAATAAATGAATAGATAAATAAATAAATAGATAATATAATTTAAAAAAAACATCAATTTTTCAGAACAAATTTACAGTCTGGTCCAACTGTGGGGTTAAAACAATCTTTAAGTAATATAATATTCTAAATTTTATTACATATTTATTTTACAGATGTTATATTTATTGTAATATATTCATAATAAATAATGCATTATAATATATGGCTATTTGTTGATATATTGAGTATCTAGTCTATCTGTCTTGGCTATCCAGTTTGCAAAATTGTTTTATTCGTAGCTCCTTAATAAACAGGGTTGAGCTAAAGTGTAAGTACCTATCATTTTATTTTATATTCAAAGTAATTTACCTATAGTTTCAGCAAATCTGATTGCATTCTATGGAATTAACCTTCTTTTTTAAAATATTGTAGCATGAATCTTTTTTTTTTTTTGGTTTTTTGAGACAGGGTTTCTCTGTGTAGTTTTGTGCCTTTTTCCTGGAACTCACTTGGTAGCCCAGGCTGGCCTCGAACTCACAGAGATCCGCCTGGCTCTGCCTCCCAAGTGCTGGGATTAAAGGCGTGCGCCACCAACGCCCGGCTCTGTAGCATGAATCTTAAAAGGTCTAATTAATAAAGTCAAACCTGGAGCCAGGTATTGGGGTGAATGCTGGAAGATCAGAGAAGCAGAACATGCCACAGCTACCTCACCTCACCAGTTCCTCAGCTGATCCTGTTTCCTCAGACTGGAAGCTTCTCAGTCCTCATCCAGAATGAGTCTCAGCTGAACTGCTGCTAGAAGCCTGAAAGCTTAACCAGCCAAATGCTTCTAGTTTCTGGTTCTCACGCCTTATATACCTTTCTGCTTTCTACCATTACTCCCTGGGATTAAAGGCTCGCTTTCTGGAATTAAAGGCGTGAGTCACCATGCTTGGCTGTATCCTTGAACAGATGGATTTCTGCCTCTGGAATGCTAGGATTAAAGGTGTGTGGTACCACTGCCTATCTTCTATATTTAATATTGTGGTTGTTCTGTCTCTGACCCCAGATAAGTTTATTAGGGTGCACAATATTTCGGAGAACACAATACCACCACATTTCCCCTTTTTTGTCTAAAATTAAAAAAAGATTATAACTAATACAAGAAAAACTATCCAATAAGTATATACAATATATACAGTCAAGAATTACATTAACCATGTCGAGTCCATCAACATTTGACAAACTCAGACAAAAAAATTCATTACTTACCTTATTTAAAACAAGTAGTTCCTTTTTAAAAGTAGATTCAAAAACTGACCTTTTTATCTTATCATATTCATATTATTTATTATTGGGGTGTGTGTGTGTGTGTGTGTGTGTGTGTGTGTGTGATGTGTGTGCAGGGTCATTAATGCCATGACACGTGTGTGGAGGTCAGAGGGTAACTGTGTAGAGTTGGCTCCTTCCCTCTCCATTTATATGGATTCCCAGGGATCGAACTCAGGTCACCAGGTTGCACAGCTAAGCAACTTTACCTGTTGGTTCTTCTTGAAGGCCCAGAGGTGGATGTTCTTCAGGGAATTAAGGCTAAGGCTCTTGTCTAGAGCAGTGGTTCTCAACCTGTGAGTCACGACCCTTCTTGGTGATCCTTTTACAGGGGTCACATATGACTATCCTGCATATCACATATTTTCATTATGATTCCTAACAGTAGCAAACTTACAGTTAGAAAATAGCAAGGAAAATAATTTCATCGTTGGGGGTCACCGGACAGGAGGAACTGTATTAAAGGACCATGGTGTTAGGAAGAGTGAGAACCACTGCTCTAGACACAGCAATTTTACCAAGGAGGAAAGGCATTCAAATAAGAAAATAATGATAACCATTAAGCAAAGAAGTAGAAAAATCTAAATTCTCTGTTCATGTAGGACCTCTCTGGAGAGGTGATTGGAGCAGAAACTCTGTGACAAGAGGCAGCTGCAGTGCCCGGGGTGTCAGCAGAGTGAAATGCAGAGGAGCTCCAGCCCAGAAGCCCAAGTTTAGGAGTTAGCTAGCGGTGCTTAGAGACCTGAAGGAAGTACAGGATACATGAGGCAGGAAGGATAGGGAGGGAATCTGGGCCTCTGGGCTCCCATAGAGAAGAGCTGGTCCATGAGCTGGAGCAGAGAATAAGTTAGGATAGCAGTGTTATGATATCATCTGCATTTCAATGAAAATCATTCTGTTCCCTGTGTGGAGAAGAACCAAGAGGGATCGGAGAGTGGATCCAAACAGGTTGACTAGATGGCCATCCAGAAAAAGAGAAATGACTATGAGAAATAAAAGTGACAACAGTTGACCAAATGAAGCCAATCAGAGGATTTCAAATACATTCAGGGGCTGGCTACCAGTATGTGCTGATGGACTAGGTTTGTGGAGTATGGAGAGACACTGGAAGATGTTAATACAGCTTTTCAAGAGATGCAGGAAGCAAGGAGAAGGAGAATTAATTCCAGGCTTGGCCGCTCTGCCTCTGCCTTTGCTGTCTTCCATGGGGATATTAGGGTACCAAATTCAGGCAATGGTTTAAGGGCTCATCTTCTTTTCCACACCCACATCCTTGTGATATCTGGGTGTCTGGGTAGAAAGTCTTATATTTAGCCTATGAGACTCATTTCCTGCTCTTCCAGACCAGGGATTGCAATTCCAGGAATGGGCATGTAGGTGTCAGGTCAGCAAATTCTGTTACCAGGCTCTGAGAAGCTGTGATCCTGGCCTAGAAAAAAAGGTGGGGGCAGGGAAGGTGTCTTCAATTGGAGGTCTTGCACTGAGTTCTGAAAACAGCCATATTTCCAAGGCATGGGTGAAATGAAGAGCATTTTCTTTTAAATCAGAGGGAACAGCAGAAAGGCAGGATGGAGGGAATGGAGTCTTTTGAAAGAGGTGTGTGGAGATGGAAGACGGGACCCCTGGGAAGAGCTGTGAGGGGACTGGTTACTTCTGTAGAGGAGACTTCAGACAAAGGTGCAATGATCAAAATGTAGGGGCCCAGGGAAATGGAGTTACATTATCCTAGAGTGGATGGGAAAAATAACTCAGCTAATCCAGCAAAAGGATGTCATTTAACAAACAAACAGGTAACTCTTTCCTAGCTTGGATGGAAATGCCTAACTAATGTGTCTTGTCTAAAAGAATGCTGTCTGGTAGAAAGAAATACAATGTGAACCCCATCGAATAAACAA
>CABHPP010135306.1:726-20981 GCA_902168425.1 Peromyscus attwateri | reverse complement strand
TCTCTCTCTCTCTCTCTCTCTCTCTCTCTCTCTCTCTCTCTCTCTCCCTCTCTCTCTTTTAAATGTGTTTTGTCTCCACATATACCTTGAAGCATGCCTGAAGAAGCCAGAAGAGGGAGTTAGATCCATCCTCTGGAACTGGGATTATAGAAGGTTGTGAGCCACTGTGTGGGGTTTGGTAATCAAACCTGGGTCATCTGGAAGAGCAGCCAGTGCTCTTCACTGCTACGCCATCTCTCCAGCCCCTTATATTCTCTTTTATAACAACCACAATATTGTCTGTGTATGAAGCCATTCATTTAGGATTGATGGGTTTTTTGTTTTGTTTTGTTTGTTTGTTTGGGAGGGGGGTTGTGGCAGGGTCTTGTGTACTACAATCTGACCTCCCACTCTCCATTTGTAGCCTTGAATTCCTGACCCTCCAGCTTCCATGTCCGAAATACTAGGATTATAGGCAGGCATGTACTACCACACCCTTTTTATGCCATGGCGAGGATGGAACCCAGGCACAGCAATGAATTTGAGGCCAGCCTGGGTTACATAAGACCCTATCTCAAGAAGTAGGAAGAGGAATTGTTTCTAATAAACTTTCATAATGTTTTTTTCTGTCCACTAAAGAAGCTTAGGAGCATGACAGGTAAGGTGACCTGCTGACGTCCCATGCAACCCAAGTCAGAAGCTCATTTATTAATAAAAGGGGGACATGTAGGGCCCTGGCCCCCGTTTTGGGTAACTGCTGCCTTGCTTGTGCACCTTGACCTTGATATTCTCCTTATGCTAATTCCCTGCCAGGTTCCACCCTCCTGAATGCTTAAGAGAAGTTCCTTGTCTGTGTATCCTGAATAATGGGCGTTAACAGATTAGAAGCAAGATTGTAAAACATCAGTAGCGAACTTCTGCCCTCCAGGGTCCTCCCATTGTGCTATAAGCCTTTATTTAAGATCTCCTCCCCCCCTTCAATAAATGACATTCGGCATTTAAAATTAATATATATATATATATATAATTGAATGAATACTGTGAATGTAATCTATGAATACCACAAATGTGATTAATATCATGAGTGTAATTAATGAATATCATGAGTGTAATTTAAATAAATAAATAAATAAATAAAAGAAGCTTAGGAGCTAATTGGAAACACACACACACACACAATGTTAGAAGTGAGAAAGGATATCTTCTTTTGAAGATGGAGAACTTTGGGAAAATGCCTATAATAATCTTAGAACTTCATAAAGTCCTCTTAGACTGATGGTGATACTCTCACACACCACACAAAGGCACAAGTCACTGAACAATCACGGGTTGAGTCAGCATTCCTTTTGTTCTTGAGCGAGTTGCTGAGGGATTGAGCTGAAGATGTGTGACTAAAGAGACAAGAAAATCTCACTCGATCTAAGGTGAACTGACACATGCCTGTCCTCCCAGCACTGGCAGGAAGGAACCTGAAGACCAGACGTTCAAAGTTGTTTGTCATACAAGTAGTGAGTTTGAGACCAGCTTGGCCTACATTACAGAGAGACTTTGTTTATAAAAGAGAGGGAAGGAGGGAAGAAAGGAAGGAAGACAGACTTAGAGAAGAATCAGCAAGGGTCCAAACTTCTTGGGAGGAGAGTCTATCTATAGAAGAGAGCTATTAGCTTAAGGTGTTTGGTCTGTCAGAGAGAAAGTTGAGTGACGTCTCTGTCATTCTGTACTGCTTTTGTCCTAGTAGATTCTCTGGAGGAGTTTAAATAGATAGAGAATTCTGAATCCAACTTTGCAAGAAAACGGCACAAGGCCATTTCTGGATCTGCTGGAGCTGGAGGGTGAAGAGTGGACAGATGACATGTAGACCACAGAAGAAACATCACTGCAAGAGACTTCAGCTTGAAGCTGGGTGGCAGGTCACCTGCCTGTAATAAAAGCTCTTGGGAGATGGAGGCAGGAAGACCAGGAGTTCAGCCATCCTCAGCTATATGAGAGAGACATGTCTAAAACACACACACACACACACACACACACACACACACACACACACACACACAGACGGGGGGGGGGGGGGTGGGGGGGTGGGGGGGAGAGGAGAGAAGGAGAGAGAGAGTAGGGAGGAACCACATACAACTTTATTTCCTTCTGAAACAATTGTTAATGCCCCTTAAAGGACAGGTATGGTCATACATACCTATAATCCCAGCACTGGGGAGGCTGAAGTAAGAGTTTCACTACATATTCGTGGGGGCCAATAGAGGCTCCCTAGTAAGGTCAGAGAGTCTGAGCTTGCTTTACCCAGCAGGGCTGCATAATAGGATGATTTGGCCAAAGGCATGGTTACCAGGTGTTTTGAAGGTCTACACTTGTTGGTACTTTATACCTCGACCTTGAGAGGCAGCGGTCTTTTGCTCCTTCCCTTGCTGATGTATAAAAAGCCCATCATGATGCCGGGCGGTGGTGGCGCACGCCTTTAATCCCAGCACTCGGGAGGCAGAGGCAGGCGGATCTCTGTGAGTTCGAGGCCAGCCTGGGCTACAGAGTGAGCTCCAGGAAAGGCGCAAAGCTACACAGAGAAACCCTGTCTCAAAAAACCAAAAAAAAAAAAAAAAGCCCATCATGATTAAACTTGGGGTGACTGGGTATCAACCCAGGGCCCTCGTGAAGCTATCCTATGTCTCTGTCTTTCTTGTTGACTCCGTCTATATTTCTATCTAATACGTCTTCATTCCTCACTCCTCCCCATAAGAACCCTTCGGCAGGTCGGAGCTGGCCTCCGACACAAATTCAAGGCTACTCTGATTTATATGTCAGGTTCCAGACCAGCCAGAGCTACATAATCAAGACCCTATTCCAACCATGCCCCACAAAGTGTATTAAACATTAACACACATAAAACTTCAAGGTAGGGGCTGGAGAGATGCCTCAGTGGTTATGAGCATTTGCGGCTCTTGGGGAGGATACTGGTTCAATTTTTAGCACCCACGTGGCAGCTCATAAACACATGAAACTCTAGTTCCAACACCCTTTTCTGGCCAGCAAGCCCCACCCCAGTGATTTTCCTGTCTCAACCTCCCACAGTGTTGGAGTTACAGTCAAAGCCATACCCAGTTTAGGTCAGTGCTGGGGATTTGAATTCAGGTCCTCATGTTTTTACAGCAAGTACTCTTAACCCACTGAGCCACCTCTTCAGCACCAGGGTCATTGTCAAGGGGAAGCTGCAACCAAAAGATTAAAGTAGAAAACTCCCCTCCCCCCTACCCCCATTTATCAGGTTCTATGGGATCTATACTCTTCTTTGAGCTGTTGAAGAATAGTCTAAAGACTTATACATTCTTGGGAAATTGATATAAATACAAATAGTTATTTTCAGACATTCAAATAAATTCCATGTGGTAAATTTCTGATGACTTCCCTCTGCCCACTGTGCAGTAGGCCAATTTTGTATCAACAGAGAAAATTGATTTCCTTTCTGGGGCTGTAGCTGACCGGTAGAACACTTGGCTTCCCTCAAATGATGCCCTAGTTACAATCCCCATGTTGCCAAAGGGAAATGGGGGGTGGACGAGGGAGGGGAAGGGAGATGAAAAGGGAAGACAAGAAGGGAAATTTATTGCAGCATTGCTGAATGGTTTGTATATTTGTCTGGCCTTTGGACATTCCATTGAACTCATTGTAACATATCTCCTGGTTCCCTCATTCATTAGTGAATTTAAAAAAAAAATCTTTGAGCCATATTCATGTCATGTCTATATGAGAGTCATAATTTTACCATTTAAAATTTCTTTCCCCTTTAATAAGTCTAATTTAAATATTCACTTTTGGTAGAGTTTTTTTTTTTTAACCATAAATGTGAATTTTTATTTATCACTATAAAAATCTGAATTTTAGGACTGGAGAGATGACTCAGTGGTTGCTCCTCCGGCACCCACACTCATGTGCCCATACCCACATACAGGCACACACACATATACATAATTTAAAAATAAAACTTTAAAAATAATAAATATCAAAATCTGAATTTTAAACAGGTTCTTGAACTAATTTTACAGCTCATTCAACTTCAGCACCTGGGATTGAAGAGAGAACTCAGTGGTTAAGAGCACTGGCTGTTCGGCAAATGGTCCGGATTCACTGCCCAGCACCCACACTGCCTCTCACAGGCCTCAGAACTCCAGCTTCTGGGATTCTAACGCCCTCTTCTGCCCCCTGCTGGTACTGCATGCATATACACAGGTACATGCACACCCGCCTCATCACCAGCAACTTTTCTACAACTATCAGGAGTTTTCCCCCATTCAAGCCTGGGCGTCTTCAGCACTTACTTTTCTACTGAAAACCGACTGCAGAGGACACATCTGGCAAACCTCTCTGTCTTCTCAGCTGCTGTCTGCAGTCACTTTATTAGGTACTTCTTTGAAGTCATTTGCACCTCTGGGCTTATGATTTCCACTGTCTTCTGGATCTGACAGACCTGCTGTTGCTGGAGGTCTCAAGTATATGGTGTTGTTTATTTGTTTGTTTTTAGTAAAACCAACACAGAACAGATGAAGCAAAAAACATCAATTGTCTTGACATCCACATGAGATTCAATTTGGGGCTGCTATTTTCTGATCATAGAATACATTTTGTCTTGGCAACACATTTAAGATCCATGCCAGGGAAGTCAATCAGGTGGGTTTTTGCCCTGAACATACTCAGCAATTAGCTCTAGTTTTCTTTTTTCTTCTTTCTTTTTTTTTAAAAAGATCTACTTGGCCAGGTGGTGGTAGTGCACAGCTTTGATCCCAGTGCTCAGGAGGCAAAGGCAGGCAAATCTCTGAGTTCCAGGTCAGCATATTCTACAAGACTGAGTTCCAGGATGGCCAGGAATACACAGAGAAACCCTGTCTTGAAAAAAAAACCAACCAAAACTGAAAACAAACAAACAAAAAAGATGTATTTGTTTATGTATATGGGTGTTTTATATTGCATGTATATCTGCATACCAGAAGAGGACATCCAACAGTTGTGAGCCACTATATGGGTGCTGGGAATTGAACTCAGGACTTCTGGAAGAGTAGCCAGTGCTGTTAACTGCTGAACCATCTCTCCAGTCCTAGCTTGAATTTTCTAAATGCAACTTCACTATTCTGTAGCTCTGCAAGGCTCACACCAGGCACACAACCTCTGAGGCCATCAGATGGACTTTTGGTGCTTTTCATCCTTGGAATTAGTGTTCTGTTTTGTTTTTTCTTAAGTGTTTCTAATATCAAACACAGCCAGCACTTTCATAGCATACCAGTCTTTCTGGGATCTAGCGACCTTACTTAATAGAGTCTAAGCATGTTACTGGCATAAAACAGGTAGACCAACGCAAAAGAATAGAGGACTCAGAAATAAACTGACAAAGCTAACACACACACACACACACACACACACACACACACACACACAGAGAGAGAGAGAGAGAGAGAGAGAGAGAGAGAGAGAGAGAGAGAGAGATCACTATCACTTAGATCAAGAATGTCTCCCAAAAGCCCATCTATCGAATGTTTCATCCTCAGCCTGGTGCCGATTAGAACCTGTAAGAGGTGAGGCCGTCCCTCAGAAAGGGATATTGAGAATTCCACCTCTTCTACCCTCTTCCCAACTATAAAACAGGCCTCTTCAGATACATGCTGTCTGCCATGAGAGACCACCTCACAAAGGCACAAAGGCAGTGGATATGGTAGCCTGAGATTCTGTTACCATGAACTAAAAGAGACTTTTCTGTTTATTTTTGATATGAACATCACTTTATTGTAATGAAATCACAAACGAAAGCATCACACAACCAGAGAAACAGTGATTTAAATAAACAATTGCCTTGTCCCAAACTCCATCCATCTCAGTGAACTTCTATAAGTTATAACTTCCACGCTAAAGCCAGGGAGCTTCACTCAGAGTTTTACACTTGCACTGTCAATTACATTTTTATGAACCTATCCACCACACACACACACACACACACACACACACACACACACACAGGACAGAGTTAAAGCTAAAACAACAATTAGCTTTACATCCTCTTTCACAGCTCCTGTCTTTTACCTGCATTGTCCTCCTTCATCACCTAATAGTGGCCCTCCTTGCTTTCTTTTCTAAATCCTGTTAGCACACATTAGTTTAATGTATATATATAATAATAAATATATATATAATATGTATGTTAGTTGTTGTAGAATATTATTTCAAGGTGTGTTACTTTTGTTTATGTTGCATTTGTTTAACTCTGTGAAGCTGTGTTACTGTGCCTGTCTAAAACACACAATGGTCTAATAAAGAACTGGACGATCAATATTGAGGCAGGAGAAAGGATAGGCAGGGCTGGCAGGCAGAGAGAACATACAGAAAGAGAAATCTGGGAGGAGAAGAAGTAGCCAGAGAAGAAGGAGGACTCTAGGGGCCAGCCATCCAGCAATCCACGGAGTAAGAGTAAGATTTACAGAAGTAAGAGAATGGGAAAAGCCCAGAGGCAAAAGGTAGATGGGATAATTTGAAGTTAAGGAAAGCTGGCAAGCAACAGGCTAAGCTAAGGCTAGACATTTATAAGTAAGAATAAGCCTCCATGTCTCCATGTGTGATTTATTTGGGAGCTGGGTGCTGGGCCCCCCAAAAGAGTCAAAAGATTAAAAAAAAAACCACAAACAAACAAACAACCCCAACATTTTGGTGTTCCAATATGGGCAGTATTTCCACAGGGCCTGAGAAAACTTTGGGGAAAAAAAAAAGAGAGAGAGGATATGGCTCATTTAAGAGTTTCTGCCTGGGCTGGAGAGATGGCTCAGTGATTAAGAGCATTGATTGGCTGCTCTTCCAGAGGTCCTGAGTTCAATTCCCAGCAACCACATGATGGCTCACAACCATCTATAATGAGATCTGGTGCCCTCTTCTGGCATGCAGGCATATGTGCAGACAGAACACTGTATACACAATAAATAAATTTAAAAAAAGAAAAAGAAATAAAAAAAAAAGTTTCTGCCTGCTGGCAGGCCCTTGAGCAGCCAGTAGGAACAAAAAACTAAGTGAAAATGCCTATCACAGTGCAAGCATCGGAATTCTAGAGTTCTAGGAAGGTTGAATGCAGTTCCTGGTCAGACAAACCTCTGAACCAGCCGGGAGTTTCACACTTAGTTTTCATGACCTGAGAAGAAGGCAGAGGCAGCTGAGAGCCACGTGCAGAGGATCCAGGTGTAACTTAGCAGTTTAAAGGTTTGCTTACGGGGCTGGAGAGATGGCTCAGAGGTTAAGAGCAATGACTGTTCTTCCAGTGGTCCGGAGTTCAATTCCCAGCAACCACATGGTGGCTAATAACCATCTGTAATGAGATCTGGTGCCCTCTTCTGCCCTGCAGGCATACATGCAGGCAGAATACTGTATACCTAATAAATAAAATTAATAAAAAAAAGTCTACATTTAAAAAAAAAAAAAGGTTTGCTTACATGGTCAAAAAAGGCTGAAGATACACAATAAAAGAGATCCAGACGGAAAAACCTCTAAACAAGTTACAGTGTGTTTAACAATGTGAGTAGGCTTAAGGAAAGGAAAAGGGTATAGTCATAGAAAAAAATGAATAGTTTAAAAAAAATAATAAAGTCATTAAAGAGAGTAAAAGTAATATAAAAGAAAAAAGCCGTGTAAGTTGGGAGATACACAGGGACTCTGGATCTTATATAGTATTGTGTTGATTTTTTTTTTTTTTTGGTTTTTCGAGATGGAGTTTCTCTGTGTAGCTTTGGAGCCTGTCCTGGAACTCACTCTGTAGCCCAGGCTGGCCTCGAACTCACAGAGATCCACCTGGCTCTGCCTCCCGAGTGCTGGGATTAAAGGCGTGCGCCACCACCGCCCACTTGTGTTAATTTTTAATTTTTTTGAATGCTGAAGAGCAAAAGACAGCTGCTAGGACACATGGGATTGTGAGGACTGCAAAAGTGAACCAACCTAGATACTTTAGGACTATCTTAACTTTTAAAAAGAAGTCAAAAATGTATTTTTCAAATGAAAATCAAAAACGCTTTGGAGTTTTATTCCCACAGGAGATAAGAGGTTGTGAATTCCTTCAGGAATAATATGGATCAGGTGATCAAGGGAGACCTCCTGAATCTTGACAGGTGATATCTATCAGCAAAGGTTACTGTTGGTTTTCCCAGGACTTGGTCATTATCTCAAAATTTTCTCTCTGGGACCCTAAAAAAAGATGCCTTTGCCCACAGACAACAGGAAGCAGCCTAGAGAAAACTATGCCTACATTCCCAAGAGTTGGGGGTTGTGGGTGGTTTTTTGGTTATTTGGTAGGTTATGGATGTTTGTTATCATTTAGGAGAATATAGCATATTGATACAAATTTAAAGTTACTTTTGTTACACTGTATATATGTTTCTACTCTTCTTTAGAGGATTTTTGTATACTGATAAAAAATTTAAGGTTATTTTTGTTACAATATATTGTATATATGTTTCTATTTTTGTCTGAGGTATTGTACATATGCAGTTCATTTGGAAATGTAGCATAAAGTTCTAGTTTTTGAAAGCTATTATTATGAACTACTTAGGGTAATCAAGAAACATAGGTTAGTAATTAGTCATTTATAACAATCAAATTTGTAGATATGTAAGGTGTACTTTCAAGATCATATAGATTTATTTTTTAGATAGATAAATGGTTTTCAAACACTTCAAAGACCTATAGAATATGGCATTTAAAATTTGTTAATTTAAAGTTTTTCATGACAATGAGACACATTTGCTCCTGGCAGCACCAATTTGCTTCAGAGATGATGGGAACTGAAGAAACTCCTTATGGAGGCTGCTTTCACTGTGGCAAGGTTAGCCACTAGGCAAAGAAACTGTTTTTGCCTTTGACTGTTGACAACATGCTGTGCAGACTGGACATGCAGGACACACAGGAAAAAGACTGTTGAACTTCCCAAAACAAATCAGGACAGTCTTCCAAAATTCCAGGTTCACAGAAGAGTCTGTCAGACATTCTGCAGGACACAGAAATAAAAACTGTTGAACTTTGCCAAAACAAGGCAAGACAGTTCTTCAAAATTCCTGCTTCACAGAAGAGTCTGTCAGATATTCTGCAGGGCACAGAAATAAGCAACTGATGAACTTTGCCAATACAAGGCAAGACAGCCCTTCAAATTTCCTGCTTCACTGAGAAGTCTGCCTGATAACTTTAGGCCTGTAGGCTGAAGATGGATACCCCAAGGTTGCAAAAGGAACTTTGGTTGACTGTCCAGGCAGTCAGATGTTTCTGTCCTTTCTAGACCTTTGGAAGATGTTTGCAATGCACTTTGGTTTTTCGAGACAGGGTTTCTCTGTGTAGCTTTGGAGCCTCTCCTGGAACTCACTTGGTAACCCAGGCTGGCCTCGAACTCACAGAGATCAGCCTGGCTCTGCCTCCCGAGTGCTGGGATTAAAGGCGTGCGCCACCACCGCCTGGCCGGAGAAGGATTTTTAAGGAGGGGCGAGGAGAAGCATGAGGGATTTTTGGAGAACAAGAGCAAGGAGAGGAGGTGAGCTACTTGCTATTCAGCCTCTCAGAAGAGCCAAATTCCACCTTAACCTTTGAATCTTGAGTTCTTTAGAGGGAGAGAGATTTAGTTAAGTTCCCTTCATAGCTTTGAAAGAGTCAGAGCCTGAGGGAACAGAATCCCCTCCAGCTACGGTCCTTGTGGTGAAGTTGCAGAATTGCAGTTGCTGTTTTGGACAGCTGTGGCTTAAAAGGCAG
Organism: Peromyscus attwateri; assembly: GCA_902168425.1. Classification (NCBI taxonomy): domain Eukaryota; kingdom Metazoa; phylum Chordata; class Mammalia; order Rodentia; family Cricetidae; genus Peromyscus; species Peromyscus attwateri. The sequence continues at coordinate 11,249 of CABHPP010135306.1, read as the reverse complement.
CAACAATTAAATAAAAGGACAACATTAGTTGACAAAAGTATACATTCTAAGCCTGTTATTGATATAAAAACAGGTAGACCAATGTAACAGAATAGAGAACTCAGAAATGAACTGACAAAGCTCAAATTATCTAATTTTTAACAAAGGAGGCAAAAGCATACATTTGGAAAAGTGTGGTGATATACTGTGTACTCTAATAAGCTTGCCTGAGGATCAGAGGACAGAACCAGCCACTAGATTAGAAACAGAGCCAGGCACACGTTTAATCCTAGCACTTGAGATCTCATGCCTTTCCTTGGGAAGCACACATGCCTTTAATCCCAGGAAGTAACATGGCAGGGCAGAGAAAGGCATATAAGGCGTGAGGAAATGGGAACTCACTCTCTTGAAGCTGAGGATTTCGCAGAGGTAAGAACTAGTGGCGGCTTTTCTGCTTTTTCTCATCTTTCGGCTTTCACCCCAATGTCTGGCTCTGGGTTTTTTATTAAAAGACCATCTAAGGGGCTGGAGGGATGGCTCAGAGGTTAAGAGCGCTGACTGCTCTTCCAGAGGTCCTAAGTTCAATTCCCAGTGCCCACATGGCAGCTCACAATTGCCTGTAACTCCAAGATCTGATACCCTCACACAGACATATATGCAGGCAAAGCATCAATGCACATTAAAAAAAAAAAAAAAAAAAAAAGACCATCTAAGATTCGAACAACAGAAAAGGGTAGCCTATTTACAAACAATGCTGGAAAAACTGGATTTCCACCTGAAAAACAATGAAATTAGATTAATACCTCTCACGTTGTATAAAAATCAACTTGAGATGGACCAAAGACTTTAATTAAAAACCTGAAATGCTGAAGCTATTAAATGAACGTACAGGGAATGCTCTTCAAGATAGGCAAGAACTTTCTGAACAAAACTGCAACAGCACAGGAACCAGCCCCAAATATCAACAGGTGGTACTACATGAAAATAAAGTTTCTCCCCAGCAAAGAAAACAACCATCAGAACAGACAGACAGCCCACAGGATGGGAGAAAATCTTTATCAGCTACATTTCAGATGAAGGGCTGATATCCAGAATTAATAAAGGGGGCTGGAGAGATGGCTCAGAAGTTAAGAGCACTGGCTGCTCTTCCAAAGGACTGGGATTTAGTTCCCAGCAACTACATGGTGGCTCACACCCATCTTTAATGAGATCTGGTGCCCTCTTCTGGCCAGCAGTCATACATGCTGGCAGAACACCATACGTATAATAAATGAATAAATCTTTTAAAAATGTATAAAGAATGGTAGAAATTAAATACCAATGAAATATAACTGCCGAATAACAAATGTTCTAATAAATTAAATAGGTAAAAAAAAAAACCAAACAAACAAAAAACAAAAAACTCACTGCCAGGCAGTGGTGGTGCACGCTTTTAATCCCAGCCCTCAGGAGGTAGAGGTAGGCAAATCTCTGAGTTCGAAGAGCCTGGTCTACAAAGTGAGTTCCATGACAACTAGGGCTACATAGACCCCCCTCTGGAAAAAAAACAAAACTAAAACAAAGCCTTTACAAATGACCAGTAACTTTTAAATTTTTTTACAGTGCTGGGAATTGAACCCAGGGTCTTGTGTATACTAGGCAGGTACTCTACCAATGAATTATATATCTCCAGCCTGGATGAATAAGCAATCTCTTTCTAAAACTATTTAGCATCCTTAGCTGTCAGCAAAGTATGAACTGAAACTACTTTGAAATACCAGTGCACCCAATCAGAATGACTGTATCAAGAAATCTGACGACAATGTTGAGGATGTGGAGAAAGAGGAACCCTTATTCATCACTAATGAGAGTGAAAATTCATACAGCCATTACAGAAATCAGTTTGGAGGGTCCTCTCCTAGATCTTATGTAGCTGGAAGTTTCTCTGGTCCCGCCAGGCCCTGCAATCCTGCAGCCACTTATAAAAACAAATCAATCAGAGGCTTATATTAATTACTAATTGTACAGCCTATGGCAGGCTTCTTGCTAGTTAGCTCTTATAACTTAACCCATTTCTATTAATCTATAAGTTGCCACGTGGCCGTGGCGTTACTGGTCTGCTGGCATCTTGTTGCTCCTTTGGCGGTGGCTGGCATCTCTCTCTCTCTCTCTCTCTCTCTCTCTCTCTCTCTCTCTCTCTCTCTGTCCCTCCACTTGGATTTTCCTACCTGGCTGTAAACTTTCTTGCCATAGGCCAAAACATCTTTATTTACTAACCAATAAGAACAGGATATAATGGTGTACAGAAAGATATCCCATAGCACTTATACCCAGAGAAACCATATCCTTTCATTGAGATAGCTGCATACCCACGTTTATTGCTGCTCTATTTACCAGAGCAGGAACCTAGATGCCTATTAGCAGATGAATGGATAATGAAAATCTGGTACATATATGAAACTGAATATTCAGCTCTAAAGAAAAATGAAATCTACTACTAGCCTTGGGAGTATCACTCACATATCTGTGAGTTCGAGGTTAGCCTGATCTACAGAGTGAGTTCTAGGACAGCCAGAACTGCATGGAGAAACCCTGTCTCAAAAAAGAAAAGAAAAGAAGAAGAAGAAGAAGAAGAAGAAGAAGAAGAAGAAGAAGAAGAGGAGGAGGAGGAGGAGGAGGAGGAGGAGGAGGAGGAGGAGGAGGAAAGAAAAATGAAATCACAAAATTTGTATGAGATGGTGATGGTTGGTTTTAATTTTGAGATAGTATCTTACTCTGTAGCCCAGGTTTGCATGGAACTCACTTTATAATCCAGGCTGGCCTCAGATTCATAGCAGTCGTCATCATTCTGTCTCAGCTTCCAACATGCTAGGATTATAGGTGTGAGTCAGCATGCCCAGAGCAAAATAGACTTTTCTCCCTTATGGACTATTATATAAGGAACTTTCTCACAATGATAGAAAGCTTACTCTCAGATTGGCCAGTCAAAAGACTACAGTTTGAATTGCACTCTATTAAACTCCAGGTTTCTTAAACTGATCAACCTCAGTAGATCTTCCTTATGCTAGAAACTACCTCCTCTCTACTCTCCACATCATATTTATGTAACTCTCTCCACTATTCATCTAGCTATTAAATACAGACCATGTCCAGACAGGCACAGTGGCACATGCTTGGGGAGGAAGGAGGACCAGGGGTTCAAGGTCATCCTTGGCTACATAGGGAACTCCAGTCTAGCCTGGACTACAAGCAACACTGTCTTTAAAAAATAAAAAAGCAAGCTAGAACCATGTGAAATGTCCTAAATTGCTGTTCCTCCATGATTTTTTTATTTTCTATTTTTTTTTTCCTTTTGAGAGTATGACTATGTAGCCTGGCAGGCTTCAGATTTGCAGTCCTCTTGTCTGGTAAAATCACAGGCCTGTACCACAGCATGCCCACTCTTCCTCAACTTTTGTAGGTCATCTGAGCAGTGGTTGTCTAACTATGGAGAAATCATTGCTCCACTTCAAAGTCACCCTCCGTGGTCTGCTGTGTGGAGCTATCCTAGGATCCCTGCAGTCTTCCTTTGCTTCCTGCTCTGTTAGGTGCTGCCAACACTGGAGGATCTAAAGGGATTATGAAGGGAGAGAAGACTTACTCCTTCCTGTTGCTTCCCGTTCCTATTAGTGTCACCCAGGTAACAGCTCTTCATGCCAACCGCAGCACTTGGATCCAGCTCAGATCCCTGCACCGTCATCATATTCCTTCCGAGATACTCTCACCTGTCACCTAGCAGCCAATCTTAAGGGTCACCACAGTGCAGGGACCCTCCTCTGAGCTACTGGGGTACCACTATAAATAGAACATCATATTCTCTTCTGGATGTGGGCTTCTGCTATGTAAGGCTTCTTTTTCAAGTTGTTTGGTTTCAATGGTCTCAATTTTTTTGTTTTTGTTTTTGTTTTTGTTTTGAGACAGGGTTTCTCTCTGTAGCTTTGTGCCTTTCCTGGAAATCACTCTATAGCCCAGGCTGGCCTCGAACTCACAGAGATCCGCCTGCCTCTGCCTCCCGAGTGCTGAGATTAAAGGAAAAGGTGTGTGCCACCACTGCCTGGCTCAATGGTCTCAACTTTAACCCCATCTATTTCTTTTTTAAAAAAATATTTTTAATATTATGTGTGCATGTGTTGGTGGCTGATTATGTGCATGTGAGTGAAGGCGCTCTCAGAGGCCAGTGCTGTCGGATTCCTCTAGAGCTAGAGTTACAGACATTAGTGAGCTGCCCAACATAGCTGCTGGGAACCAAACTTGGATCCTCTATAAGAGCAGTGGTGATGTACACCTTTAATCCCAGCACTTGGGAGGCAGAGGCAGGAAGATCTCTGAGTTTGAGGCCAGCCTGGGCTACAGAGAGAGTTCCAGGAGAGCCAGGGCTACACAGAGAAACCCTGTCTGGGGGGGGGGGAACCAACATAAAATAAACAAAAATGAAAGAGCAGTAATGTGTTCTTAACCACTGAGCCATTTCTCCAGCCTCCACCTATTTCTTGATTTCTTACAATGACTACCTCTTTCTCTACTTTACCTTTGTAGTTCTCCTTCAGCAACTCTTTTCTCTCTGTACTGGTGACAGGAATTCCAACCATGCCCCATGGTCACACATGCCCAGTGGGACACTTAGATGATTCTGCCTAGTAACCCATGCCCCTTGGTTACAGGACGTGACCTTGTGATCTCTGCAAATGGGCCTGTGTGCGCAGGTGCGACCTGGCCTTTATAAGGTGGTGCCATGTTCCCCCGTGTCTGTCTGTCTGTCTGTCTGTCTGTCTGTCTCTCTCTCTCTCTCTCTCTCTCTCTCTCTCTCTCACTCACATGTGTCCTTCCACGGGCCTGATCACATCTATCCCTTTCTCTTTGTCTTGATAAAACTCTTGTTAGTGGATTCTGTCGTGTGTCGTGACTTTTTCTTTGGGGCAAGAGTGCCGTAAAAACCAATAACTGGGAATAAACCCAGGGCCTTGCTCCTGCTAGACAAGCACTCTACCACTGAGCTATACCCCCAACCCTGTATTCTAAATTGAGATTTCAAGTTGACTTACTCATAACTTGGGAGTCCCTGAAGGCTCTACTGTTGGGAGGACAATGACCAGGGTGAGGTAAGAAGGAAAACTAGGTTCCGCATGACTTAGCTGGGCTGGATCAAACTTCTAGAGTCTAACAACAGGCGGTTTATTTTAGACATATTTTAAGATTTATTTATTTTTATTTGTTATGTGCACTGGTGTCTTACCTTCATGTATGTCTGTGTGAGGGTGCCAGATTCCCTAGAACTGGTGTTACAAACAGTTGTGAGCTACCATGTGGGTGTTGGGAATTGAACCCAGGTCCCCTGGAAGAGCAGCCAATGCACTTAACCACTGAGCCATCTCTCCAGTGCCTTTTTAGACATATTTAAGTAAAGTATAATTTTGGAAATAAGTTTCCTGGTAACAACCATCCCAACCCAACATGCACAATAAAACTTAAGGTGTGACTACATTGAAACTCCTTTGCAAAGTACATGTGACCATGAAGATGGGTTCTATAGCTTAGGGGCCTAGGATCTGGTGTGGTCTCTGACCAAGCTATCATAGAGGTCAGCAGGCTATAAAGTACATGTGACATCTCCCCTAAGGATGGTTTCTTTGCTTTGAAAAACAAAGCTAAAGATAAAGGTCTAGTGTTGTTTTTAACTGAGTCTCTATGCTTTGAGTTTATCAATAAAGACTCGAAAGCCAGATGCTGGGGTGAAAACCTGCTAGCTCAGAAGGCAGAGAAAGCACCCAGATGCTTCCTCCTCCACTGTCATACCAGAAAGAGAGCTTTCTCCTACACCTTCTGAAACAAAACTCCTCCAACTGGATGTCCCTTCCTTCTGCTTCCTTTTACATTCTATGTTTTTTTTTCCCCTGTCAACTGGTTGCTTGCTCCACCTCTTGACCTATGGTTGATTTTATTTAATCCTGTTTACAATATTCAGGCAGAAAGCTCAGAGATTAAAGATGTGTGCTAGGGCTGAGCCACACCGTAGCTAAAAGCAGGTTTTTCCCACTAAATAGCGCAATCTCAGGGTTCACAGTGTGATCAAATACCATGCAACAGTCTAGGGAGGGAGAGTCTAGGATAAACATTCTAGGGGATTTGGGTGAGGCCTAGCTCTACAGATAGCAAAGCTCACCAGATCATTAACAACATCCACTCCCAGCCTTCTGGGTGGAAAACAGGTATTCATTTCCTCCATTGAGGAAACAACCCTGAATTGTAAACAATTCCTGGTTTCTCCAATGCTTATATACAAGCACTCATGTCTTCTATATGTAGTACCATAGTACTATTACATTCAAATGTGGTGTTAAGTAATTTATCAATGAGACATGGACTAGACTAGCATCACAAATATCAACTGCTCAACTTTAGTCAACTGTATTGAAGTGTTTATAAAAAGAAGTACTTTGGAGCCACATTTGATTTTTTTTTTTTTGGTTTTTCGAGACAGGGTTTCCCTGTGCAGCTTTTGTGCCTTCCTGGAACTCACTTGGTAGCCCAGGCTGGCCTTGAACTCACAGAGATCCTCCTGGCTCTGCCTCCCGAGTGCTGGGATTAAAGGCGTGCACCACCACCGCCCGGCCACATTTGATTTTTTTAATAATAGTTTCTACAACTGCAGATTGAAGGTGGCTTCTTTTAAACACACTGAAGACTTGAAGAAATGAAACATTCAGGTGATTTAAGTATTTGGTTTATGTCAAAGAAAACAAAAATTTTCATGACAGGTCTAAGAGAATCCCTGATTTTTGTCTTTACAGATGAATTTTTTTTTTGAAAGCTCAAACACAAAATTTACTTATGCAGTTCTCAGAATAGCAAAGTAAGTTAACTTCACAGTCTTGATAAATCTCTTTAGAGAAAAGTAGGGCACTTGTAGGTGGAGTTTCTCTGTATCCTGACAGCTGCTCCCCAGTAACCACACAGAGGCTTAATATTAATTACAAATGTTCAGTTGATAGCTCAGACTTGTTAAACAACTACATAACTCTTACATTTTAAGTTAACCCATATTTCTTATCTACTCTCTGCCATGTGGCATGGTACCTTTTCTCAGTATGGCAAGTTCATCTCCTTAGTCTAGTTCTCCTGCCTAACCTTACCCTGCCTACCTATTGATCAGTCAGCTTCTTTATTAAACCAATCATAGTGACATATATTCATACAGTGTAAAAAATATTCCACTTTTCCCCCTTTTTGTCTAAATAAAAAAAGGTTATAGCTTTAACATAGTAAAATTATATACAACAAAAACAGTTATCAAGTAAGAATTACAGTTATAATATCCAATCCATTTGTATTTGGCAAATTTAAGGAAAATATTCTACTAGCTATCTCATCTTTGTGAGTCTAAATTTATATATCTAATTTACTTCTATCCTAACTTGTAATACCAACCCAAAACTATCCTTTTATGTCTCTCAATCTTATACACTTTACACCTCTTTTGTGAGTTTCTTTTCTGAATTTGGCAATAAGGAAAACTATAACTATCTAGTCTTCAACTCCATCAGAAATCTGAGAAGGATATAATATTACTTGAGTAAACAGGAAATGAAGAGCAAACAACTTCCAAAACTATAGAAATGACAGAAACAGCTGGATGTCTGGACAGTCACCCAAGTTTCCTCTGCAACATTGAGGCATCCATCTTTGGCATACAGACCTAGAATATCTGACAGACTTCTGTAAAGCAAGAATTTTAAAGGATTGTTCTGCCTTGTCTTGGCAATGTTTGGAAGTTGCTTTCTTTGGCATCCTGCCTGTCCAGTTTGGACAGTATACTGTCAGCAGTTGAGGCAAGGGGAGTTTTTTCTCCAAATGGCTAGCTTTTGCCATAAAGAAAGCAAACTCCATATGGAGGTTCTTCAGTGCCCATCATTTTCTTTTGAAGTAAATTGGTGCTGTCAGGAGCAGACATGTCTCACTGTCTTGAAAAGCCTTAGGCTATTAAACATATTAAAACACCATATTCTATAGGACTTTGAAGTGTTTGAAGACCATCTATCTATATATATCTGTTTAACCTTGAAAACATACCTAATATGACTACAAGTTTGATTATTATAGATGACTATTAATCTGTATTTCTTAATTATACATTACACTTTTAAATGAGCTGCATAAACACAATACCCCAAATAAGAGTAGAAACATGCATACAGTATAACAAAACTAACTTTAAATTTGTGTCAACAAATCAAAATTCATACCATTCTAAAATATTTTGACATTAACAGTTACTTTTTGGATTAAAATTTATTCAATAATATACGCTTTTATCTCATAATTTCTATAGCATATCCTTTTTTCCTTTAGAGAGAGATCTTTGAATTTAACTCCTTTGTTTAGCTTTCTTCCTGACTATGACTAATAACAACTTGTAACCAACCCACTTTAAATAATGACAGACATCCATAACTAATCTTTTGGGAATGTGAATTTTTTTTTTCTAGACTGCTTCCTGTTGTCTGAAGGTGCTAGCATCTTTGAGGGACCCTGAGAATGGTTAAGTCTTGGCTGGAATATTTTGTGAGTTTGGACTATCTCAGCCAGCAGCCTTGAAGCTGTTTTGAAAAATGTAACAGAGGCATTTTTACATACTGAATCACCTGGGTCATCTGTTTTCATTGGTGTCTGATCTCCTTGTTCTGAAAATATATAATTTTGTTTGTTTGTTTTTCGAGACAGGGTTTCTCTGTGTAGTTTTGGTGCCTGTCCTGGATCTCACTCTGTAGACCAGGCTGGCCTCCAACTCAGAGATCTGCCTGGCTCTGCCTCCCAAGTGCTGGGATTAAAGGCATTCACCACAACCTAGCAAAAAATATATGAACTTTTGAAGATAACATACATTTTCATATTAATACAAGTATAGACTGTGTGTTGTATACACAAGTTAACCAATGATAATTTTTTTGTTTTATGTTTGAGCAAGTAAAATATACATTATGTGTTTTGTTGTTTTTCTAGGTTTATATCTTTATGTCTATAGTCAGGATTTCAGGGAGGGTCTTCCCTGATCAAACCTGATCCATATCAACCTAGAATGAATCCATAGCCTCTCATTTCCTGTGGAAATAAAAGCATAAACTCTTCCCCAAAGCAACACACTTTTTGACTTCCATTTTGAAGTCAAGAAATTTTTAAAATATATAGGTTGGTTTAATATAATAGTTTTCATAATCCAATGTCTCTTAGAAGCCATCACTCATTCAGCAGTCAAAAAATTCAAAGACAACATAATAGCATACAGGATCCTGACTTTCTGTGTGTATTTCCTATCTTTTTTTTTTTTTGCAGTTTCTTTTTTTTTTTTTGACTTTATTTATTTATTTTTTTAAAATTACACTCATGATATTCATTAATTACACTCATGATATTAATCACATTTGTGGTATTCATAGATTACATTCACAGTATTCATTCAATTATATATATAATATATATATTTTAATTTTAAATGCTGAATGTCATTTATTTAAGGGGGAAGGAGGTCTTAAATACAGGCTTACAGCACAATGGGAGGACCCCGGAGGGCAGAAGTTCGCTACTGATGTTTTACAATCTTGCTTCTAATCTGTTAACGCCCATTATTAAGGGTACCAGGCAAGAAACTTCCCTTAAGCATTCAGGAGGGTGGAACCTGGCAGGGAATTAGCATAGGGAGAATATCAAGGTCAAGGTCCACAAGCAAGGCAACAGTTACCCAAAACAGGGGCCAGGGCCCTACAGGTCCCCCTTTTATTAAAAAATGAGCTTCTGACTTGGGTTGCATGGGACGTCAGCAGGTCACCTTACCCGTCCTGGAGACACCTGCCCAGGCCACACAGGTGCTCTGTCTTAGGTTGGTGAGTGCCCCCCAGGCATTACCCTTCTCTGAATACTCATTATCATACAGGCTCAGTCGTGTGTGAGCTGCAGAATTAACTGCTGCCAAAGATCTCAAAGTGGCACTGGGCTTGCAATCTGTGTGTTAGACACAGAAAAGACCAACAGAAGTCCTAACTCACCCATAGCCAGTAGGCTAAAGGCAACTGAGCCATTCCCTTCCTTATCGAGCAACCTTACTGCAAATTGGAGTCCTTGTAAGATGGTATCCCAAAAGCAAATGGAACTTGAGTTTATAAATTTATAATTTTCAAAGCCAATCGAAATCTATATAACTATTGAATTAAATTTATCATGCCCAATAGAATGAAAGATTAACTAACTGTGGTAGCTACTTTTGCTGCCAGGGTCTCCATTGTGCTAGCTGTAGTAACCAATTAAGAAATAGCAATCCCAGAAACAATAGCAGCAGTGGCCACCACCACTATAACAGCAACAACGGCAACAGCAATGTAGATTCTCTTCTGGAGCGTGTGAGCATCATCTGTGTTTAACTGCCACAGTCCACTGCTATGGACACAGCTCCAGGAACATAAACCGCCAAGGCCCATTTTTCTTGATCCCAGCATGACTTAAGCTGGCAGCTCTGCAAAAGAACTGAGAACCATAAA
>CABHPP010135305.1:0-40948 GCA_902168425.1 Peromyscus attwateri | reverse complement strand
CATTTTAGAATTTACAGCTGCCACGACTGAAGGCTATTAAGTGATCTCTCTCAACAAGAGAACTTTTAGCAAGATGTACACATAATAGTTGTATCTAGCTGCTATTTTCAAGTTTTATTATAAAATGAATTGTGTTTGTTCACATCCGTGAGACAAATGGAAATGGACACTACTGCAGCGTTATCCCTGTTGGCAGGGACATAAGTAGAATAGCACCTCTGGAAGAGCTTGTAACTGAAACATAATTATTTTGATCCTCTATCGACTACAGTGCATATATTATCAGGCATATTCTCTGGTGAATGACAGCATAATGTAGAGAAAGAGGACTCTGGAGAACCATATGGAAGCTCATTGTTTCCATAGCAACTTGAGCATACATTGAAAAGATCTGTCTCCGTGACTGTCCTCTTGTATAGTGTAATGGATTTAAAAAAATAGCTGACTCTCAAGTTCTCATTGTCTGATATTAACTGACTTTAGAGTCGCATGGAAGGGACGTCAACACAGATTATCAATTTAATCTCACCCCTGTTACTTAATACCAGTATGGTTGTTTAAATTTTTTTAAACATTTTCTAATTCATAAAAATGAAGTCCTTTTATATAACACTTTGAGCTGTATTAGATGCTTCCTTCTACCTAGTTGAGGTTGTGGATTTTTTTCCGTACCAGTTCAAACATTGTTTTCTATGCTGGTTAGTTTTGATTGTCAATTCGACACAACCTAGTGTCATCTAAGAAGTAGTCTCAACTAAGGGGTTGCCTAGATCAGATTGTCTTGTGGCCATATCTTTGGGGAATTGTTGTGTTGATTGGTGTAGGGGGACTCAACCCACCTGAGCAGCTGGTCCTGAGTAGTATAGGAAAACAAGCTGAGCATGAATCATGGGGAACAAGCCAGTAAGCACTGTTCCCCTCTTGTTTCTGCTTCAGTTACTGCTTGAGGACCTGCCCTGATTTCTCTCAATGGTGACCTGTAGTCTAGAAGTGTAAGCCTCAAGTTGCCTTAGTCATGGTGTTGATCACAGAAACAGAAAGAAAACTTGGACATTTTACTTCAACAGTTAAAAAAAATCTCCTTTTGCTTTTATTACAACTTTAGAATCAAACCTTAACTTTGAAATAGTTGCTTCTATTCAAGGCATGTGATGAACTCAATAGTAAAGAGATATTTTAAATAACTAAGGAATTAGATCTGGGCATATCAGGAGAACAGCTTCTAATTCTTTGCATGGTCCCTTTCAGAAAATATAAACAACTTGATACTTTAATTTTTAAGCTTGTAGAAGTTTAGTTTCCTCTCCTTTTTGATTTTGACTTATTTTTGTTTATAATAAATATATGTGAGAAAGATAAATGCAAGTGACAAAAATCAAAGTATGGAAATTATACCCACAACTGTCATTCTTTAAACAAATGTGAGCAGATTATGAAATAATTTTTAATATTAAGATTATGGACTTTAAAGTTGTACAACATTTGAAAACTTTCTGTGTTGTTTAAGTAAAAAATATAATTTATTTATTAAATTAATCAAAATAGAAAATATTAGTTGTTCTTTTAGTCAATGACCACTACCTAGCGTTTTTCCCTTGAGACTACCCAATGCATACTTATTAACTTTTGTACAGCTTCCTTCTCTGTTGCTATTGGATACCATTGTTTCCAGGGTAGCACATCACTGGAGTAGGAACATAGCACTCCAATATGAACATCTACCTATACATTCACATCAAATACATCTCCTATAAACATTCTGGCATATTATGATGTTCAAAGAAGTACTTTCTCTGGGTTTAATATGATTTTTGGCCGACATTTTACTGGCCGTGCTCTACCTAAAACAGGCATTATTAACACAGGGTTCAGGAACAGAATTATTTTTATTCTGAAAAAAATTACTTTACTGTGGGACTTAGTACGTAATTATGAATTTAGATAATGGACCACAGCAATATTAGCAGGAATTATCATTTCTGTGACCATTATAAGTCAGGGATATTTTCATATCACAAAAATCTTTCCGGGTGGTGGTGGCACACGCCTTTAATCCCAGCACTTGGGAGGCACAGCCAGGTGGATCTCTGTGAGTTCGAGGCCAGTTTGGTCTACAAAGTGAGTTCCAGGAAAGGCACAAAGCTACACAGAGAAACCCTATCTCAAGAAAACCAAAAAAAACAAAAAAAACAAAACCTCAGAATATTGTTTACATTTCCTGCTATTACAAACTGTAGTGCTCATCAGATTACCACAGGCTTTGCCATTTAATGCAATTATACTTTGTCACTAATATGTTTAAAATGTTTCAATTGTATCTCAGTCTAACCAGTTTCCACTCTAATCTTATGCGTTTTGTTTTATACATTTAAAAACCTCTTTCTGCACCTCACTTTACCAGTTTATCCTTTCAACCTTAGACTAGGTAGAAGCACTGGTGGGGGTGGAGCAAGAAAATGGTTTCAACCTGTATGATTTCACAATTGTATCGAGGATGTTAGGGAACAAACTTCAGACTAATCCTTCAGAGGCATTTGCATGTATTAGGGAAGAAAGAGAAGGAAGTTTGCCTTTCTGATATTAAAGTATATAAACTACAGAGCAGGTAGTTAATGGAAATAATTGAAACAGGAACATAAACAACACAGGAGGAACTCTATGAAATAATAAATTTAACATGTATGAAAATGTAGTTTCTGAAATGAGGAGATGACATTTGGAGTTATATGTGAAGATTTAATAGGTGGTGACTTTAAATTTTAATTCAACAAGAAAACAGAAACCAAAACAGCATGAGAAATCTCAGACAAGAGTGAGGAAGAAGAAGAAAGGGATGAAGGGAAATGAAAGAAGACATTTAAAAACATTAATTAAAAATTTAAAAAGATAAAGACAGCATCGTGAAGTCCAGAGGACAAGTAAATATTATGAAATGATGATGTCCTAGAAGTTACAGAAGCCCAGTGAGAGAAGGGGTACTCTCACTCTAGAATCCTGCAGCTAGAAAATATACCACCCAACAGAGACAATGAAGCACATTCCTCGTGTAAAGAACAGAAACACTGTCTTGCTGGTAGAAATGAATTATATGCAACATAAAAGAGTAGTATTAGAAAGAAGTCTGATAACAGAAATTTGTACCTATGCCAGAAAAGTGAAGAGTACTTCAAATGATAAAGGAGAGGATAAAAGACATATCTTCTAATAAAATATTTCCTTCATAAAAGTGGAAGAGTAACAATGTTTTAGGATACCATATTGAAAAGATTCAATTAAATAGAGACATTTATCTGTTTGTAGACAAAAGATTCAATAGTATGAAACTGATAATTTTTCCAGTTAAAAAAATAGAAAAATTTAGTCAAAATCTCCAGAGTGTTCAACATTTCAAATTAGTTTAATTATAAGCTATAAATAAAGGACATACTTTTAAGACTTAATAAGATTATGAAGGCAAAAAATGAGTTTAGGTACTTGCCTGAACAGAATGACGTATGATTCAGGTTTGCACACAGGAGTATAAGTGGGTAGGGAAGAGATTCTGTGAGGACACAGTGAGGATGTGACCACCTGAAACTTGAAGAGAAATCTATGGAGATGTTCCACCTACTGACATCTTCACCTGCCCCAGATTTCTAGCCTTACATGTGCAAAAGAAACTATTATATAAGCTACCCAGTATACAGGATTTTGTTAAGGAATTCTAGAAAATATACCTACTCAGTTGGCACTCTGCGAGGTGACAACAGAGGTGTATTCTAGAATGGCTGTTGTCATTGTACTCATCAATTTCAGCAAGGAACTTGAATCATCACAGAATTATAAGAAATACTATTATCAATACAGATTCAATTATCCTGTAATAATACAATACTGAATAACATCTTTTGCTTCTCAACCACTATTTTGATGAAAATTTGTTTCACTTTAACAAATATTTTAAGTTTAAAAAATATATTTTGTGACATTGCTACCAACACTATTTGGATAAGTACATCATTTTGTAAAAGAGTAGGTCGCCAGCCAGTGGCTCTATTGGATACATATCTATTGGATATGTAACTTTTAGATGGCAGGTCCCAGTGGAAGGAAGCTAGACTACAGAAGGTGATATTGGAATCCTTCTCTCTCTTGTTTTCCTGCCTGATCTGAGGTCAGATGCTCCACTATGTGATGCTCTCCTTACCCCATGTGGAAATGCAGCACAGACTGATACTATTAAAACTGTGACTCAAGTAAACCTTTCTTCCTAATGTATAGTTGATTTCAGGTATTTTGCAAAAGTGATGAGACATTAATACCTGTCTTATTTAGGGTTCCTATTCCTATTGGTGATAAAACACCATGATGATAAGCAACTTGGGGAGGAAAGGGCTTATTTGCTTATGCTTTCTCATCAAAGTCCATCATGGAAGGAAGTCAGGGCAGGAACAAGCAGAGTAGGAATCTGGAAGCAAGAATTGAGGTAGAGTCCGTGGAGGAGAACTGCTTACTGGCTTACTTTCCATGGCTTGCTCAGCTTTCTTTACTATAGCATGCAGGATCACCAGCCTAGGGGTGGTGGCTCCACCTACAATGAACTGGGACTTCCCACACCAATCTCTAACTAAGAAAATTCACAGGGGCCTGCCCACAGGCCTATCTTATGGAAGAATTTTCTCAACTGAGAGTCCATCTTCTCAAATGACTCTAACTTATGTCAAGTTGATATAAAAATACCCAGTCTAACAACTCTATAGTTTCATGAATCTAAAGAAAAAGTAACATGTTTGTTTGATAAGGCAAACCTTTATGTTACTTGGAAAAGGATTCTTGCATGTTAAGAATGAAGCTCAACATAGCAAAGTCTGTTATATAATATAGAATAATGTCTTCTTCCAAAGTATGAACTGGTCATCAATCCTTTTTCTGACCTTGATTTGACAGGGCTTTATTTCAAATGCATAGGAAACTTTACTTTCTATCATAGCCTAAAATTAGGTTGAGTCTTCTGTATAATTAATTTGATAATAGAGGCATTTAAGTGACCAAATACTACCACCTTAACGGCAAAGTTTTTTATGTTTCACTGTAGTGGTTTTTGGTGTAACTATGTGAACCTGGGTTCATCAGTTCATCAGACAAGGCATCAGCAGTTAAAATTATGTGAAAACACTTTCAGCAAACCTTGTTACCCCAGCTCCTCCATGGTTTTTAGATGTATGACTGCCAATTAATCTTAAATGTCAAATATGCCTTTATTTATAGAAACAAGACTGTGGATACATTTTATCATTATATTTTGCAAGAAGAATGAATTATGAGATGTAAAATATATTTTATGCTGATAATGAGTAAAAACGACATACTTTGAAGAGATCAGGGCATCAGAAAGAAGTCACCTAATATTGAATGTGAGATTCTAATTAATACGTGTTTATATGGAAGTCATTTTATATTAGAGATGATTAGTATGCAAGTAAAAATTATTCTACTTCTTTATTTCTCTTTCCTGTATGTTCAGATTCAGATTTAGCTTCTAATAAATGAAACATAAGACTCTTAAAGGGAAAAAAATGTAATTATCCATCTCATCCATCTATGACCACTGCAGAATATGCCCACTGCTACAACAGTGGCATGGTGCTAGGGTAGTAACCAACCACTTTTTAAAAAATTGATTTAAAGCCCACTCTATGAGATGGTACCCATATCTGACGCCGTTAAAGGGGCAAGATTAGATAGGTCATTGACCCTCATGGAAAACCTACTACTCTTATTCTGCTAAATAAATATAGCAGTAAAATGACAACTGATGACATATTGATATACCCAGAGAACACTGCTTCACTAACGCTCATCAGAGAATCTCCTTGCTTTAGATGGGAATTAACGCAGAGATCCACAACATGGGCAGCATGCAGAGAATGGGAGACTTTGGAGCACTCAACCATAAATGGAATGTCTCTATAAAATGCCTCTACTCAAGGCTCAGCAATCTATGAGAAAAAAAAAAAAAAAGAAAGACTATAAGGTCCAGAGGTGGTGGATGAATCAAACAGTTTTTATTTTTCTAGACTCAACAGGACTGATGCATGTATGAAGTCACAGAGGCTATAACAGCATGCACAAGACCAGCAGAAATGCAAGCCAGACAAATTCATCATGGGAGAGGTGAAATGGACAGAGTCCCAAACCTAGCCACAAAGTTATTTTCAGTTGATGGCTACTGAGAGAAGAAAAATCAGTCTTGAATGGAGTGTCACTGTGTATAACGTCAGGTAGGCCCCATGCTCAGGAGTTGGCCAACGCAAATTACAATCCATTTTTTGTTTGTTTATTATATTTGGTTTTGCTTCTTAAGAGAGAGAAAGAACATGAAATTGGGTGGATTGATGGGTGGGGAAATTATCTGAGAGGAGTTGGGGGAGGAGAAAGAATATGATTAAAATGTTATATGACAGTCTCAAAGAATAAATAAAAAGCAGAGGCATTTTATAGAGACAAGAATTCTTGGCTGGCAATATAACTCAGTTGTTATAGCATTTGACCAGTTTACAGGAATCCCTGAATTCAGTTCAGGAAATGGTTGTACATGACTCTAATACCAACACCCATGAGGTAGGAAAAGGAAAATAAATGAAAAGGTAGCCTCAACTGCAGAATGAACTCCTTTCTGAAAAACTAGGGAGGGAAATAAGCCAGAAAATATCAAGAAAGAAAATTAGTCAGCATACTTGTAAACTTGAGAGCAATTCTGGACAAATAATTAGAAGTTTGAACTACTGATTATTTTCTGTAGCTATCAGTTGAACTTAACTGTAAAGTTTATAAGTTCTTTTTCTTGGTATATTTATTACACAAAAATCTATATAATATGGAGGAAGAAATGTGTGGTGATATATTATGTACCCCAATATATTGTGTACTCTAATAAACTTACCTAGGGAATCAGAGGACAGAGCCAGCCACTAGATTAGACATAGAGGCCAGACAGTGGTGGCATACACCTTTAATCCTATCACTCGGGTGGCAGAGATCTGTCTGGATCTCTGTGATTTCAAGATCACACTGGGAACAGACAAGGTGTAGTGGCACATACCTTTAATTCCAGCACTTAAGATCTCATGTCTTTGCTTGGGAAGCACACACATCTTTAATCCTAGGAAGTGACATGACTGGGTGGAGAACGGTATATAAGGTGTGAGGAGACAGGAACTAAGCAGCAGTTCAACTGAGACCCTCATGGGTGAGGACTCAGAGGCTTTCAGTCTGAGGAGTCATGGAAACAGGATTGGCTGAGGAGTTGGCGCGGTGAGGTTGGCTGAGGCTTGTTCTGTTTCTCTGATCTTTCAGCTTTCACCCCAATATATGGCTCCAGGTTTTTTTTCTATTAATAAGACCATTTAGCAATTTGTGTTACAAAAACCTTGAAGTATATACTTAAAAATAAAAAGCATAATTAAGCCAGGAAAACTAGAACTATATAGAGTTGACCTAGAAGTTCAGGGATATGAATCACTTTAAAATTCCATCTTCCATGCACCAGAAAAATTATGCATCATGACAGCCACTCTGAAACTTAATCAAATATGTGTTTATGTACGTATGCGCATGTGTCATGTGAGTGTTTTCCATTTTTGAGTGAGTGTGTGTGTGTAAGTGAGAGAGAAAGATATATATGTTTGTGTGTGTGGCCACAGAGTCCAGAAGAGGACAAAGGGTCTCCTGGAGCTACAGTAACAGGCAGCTTTGAGCCACCCATCCTGGGTACTGGGGACTTCATGTAAGCCTACTGGAAAAGGAAGTGCTCTTAACTTTTGAAAACAAAACAAATTCTTATATTTTTGTATCAGTTATAAATAGACTATATGTGAAGTGTTCATTTGATGGATTATTAAGGTTTTAACAGAATTTGCCTGGGATATTTTAGTTATTTTACATTATACCTAGAAGGAAAACAAAACCAAAGATATTGACAGAACATCTTCATCTAAGTCCTAAACATCAAATACAAACCCACCAGGGGTTAACATGTCCATTTTTTCTTTTCCATCTTTTCTATTTTAGATTTATAGAAAAAGAAAATAGCATGAGTTGTGTGAGAGAAAAATGCCAAAAGGTTACAATACACATTAGAGAAAATATTTTAAATGAGTCCTTCAGAATTTGGAACCAAAAATATTGGAAGGATTGTTTTGATGAAAGCAGATAACAAAATCAGTGTTCAAGTTTCTTGTATTATCTTTTCATATTTATATTGAATAACTAAAGACAGGTAACATAGGCTGTACATGATGCAGAAAACATCCCATTTCCAAACTCTAGCTCCCAGCTCTGTTCTGGGCAGCTGGGCATACTTTTAGGAAATAGATGGTTGTAGCAAACAATAAAATGCAGGCTATGATGAGCACTATGATCTCCACATCGCACATACCATCACTGCACACACTGAGTTACCACAGAGATAGAGAGAACCAAGGATACATGCCGCTCTCTGTAGATCTTCTTATTCCCAAGACTGCCTTAGAAGATAAGGAAATGATTTTCATGAAATACATTTGAAAAATTAACTCATATTGCTTAGTAACACAGAGTAACATTTGAATGCCATAATAAGCGTGTGCCTTAGTAATACAGTTATTTCTGCTCTAACCTGCCTGTTGCTCTTTGATGAAGAACTTTCTCATTATTTTCTTATAATCTGGGAACACAAAACTTGGGTCTTTCTTGTGACTATTTGATGATGCCTGAAGGTGTGAAACCCTGGGAGGAAAACTGCAGGGAGTTTCAATTTTTACCTGTTTCTTATCAAATCAGTCAAGAGAATAATTTGTACAAGTGCCCAAGCCTGGAATTATAAGCAGTCATACTAAAACGTAATGGGAATTTAGTTCTAAATAGGAGTGTGCCAAAATGGTGCTGCTTCTGTTTAGAAAACCCAAATTCCAGGTCAGCTATTCAAAACAGTGTAATCTCACAAAGAGAATTTTTATATACCATTAAGAATTCTGTGTGAGGTCAAGTAACATAGTCCATTGTAAAGGAGAAAATCTTTTCCATTCATTTTGTTCAAAAATAAAAAGTACATGCATATTTTCAAGATAACAAAATATTCTGAATTAAAAACATCGATCCATGTCTAGGCCTTCAAATCTTGGGCTCAATAAATTGTTTTCAATAAATTTTCCCAATTGAATGCTAGGCTTGCTATTATGAAATGTACTTGAATTAATTTTGGCAATAAAAGGCTGAATTAACAAAAGGTACTACCTTAGTTTTCATTTCTAAAGATCCTCTGTGTGACCTCAGTGGGATATTATTTTTCTTTGAAGAAGCATGAAGAGGTTGGAAGAGATGATGCTTAAACTTTGTACCTCCTCCCTTCAACTCATTGTTTGTGTTGAAATCTTGTAAGACAAGTTCAGAATATCTCCAGACTCAGCATTTCCTGTTTAGATGTGACTGAGAGCATCTTAGGTGTTTTCCATTCCTGGCTTCCCTGTCCAGTTTATGTTCACCTTATATCAGGATTCTGACTTGCTTCTGCCTAAGGCTTGCAGAAATATGAGTAAATATTTAATCAGTGGAAAGAACACCTAAGCTCACCATTTCCTGTTCTTGTTTTTCCTGTTTGTATGAAAGGCTTGTTACAAAAACATGTGTTGTTAGAGATATAGAACATCAGCAATGCAAAATTCCAAAATAAAGAAATCTTCCAGAAAGTATAAATTTGAACGATCTCAAGAAATAGCTATTTTGTGTCTGTTAGAACCATGATTTGTCAATGATCACAGTTTTTTTCTATTAATATTATTTTTCATGCTTGTTTCATATGCATAGAACACACAATCATACACACACACACACACACACACACACACACACACACACACATACATACACATACTTAACGACCAGTAACTAGTTGTCATGGAGGTGCAGAAAGAGCTGCCATTAAGCAGTCTGCTGGCAGAATCTCTCTTCTACAAGGATCCAGTTCTCTTTCTATTAGGGCTTTCCATTAATTGAACATGACACACTCACATAATAAAGAACAACCTGATTCACTCAAATGTTAAAATTCATCTCGAAAATACACTTCCAGAACTGGGCCTCATGGCAAAAGCTTAATCCTCAGCTGTATGGGAGATGGATGACTGCCTAGACAACTAAGTGAGACCCTGTCTCAAATACAAAAACAAAAAAAACAAAACAACAACAACAAAAAAACAAAAACAAAAAAAGGAGAAGGGAGAGAAGGCTGACCATACAGCTTGGTGCACAGAGGATCTAGGTTCAAAATGCCTCTACCCCAAATCCACAAAAGTCAAACAGGAGACCAAGCAGAGCAAAAGAATAACAAGACCCTCCCAGAAACAGCCAGAATGATGTTTGATCAAGTACCCAGGTACTGTAGGATATCCAAGCTGACGTCATTATCACACAGCTCTTCTCAATATTGTTTTCTCTGTATGTTTTTATATATAGATGCTCTTCTTAATTCTCCAGCTATTTCTGAGGTATATTTATCTTATGACAAATAAGGATTTTTTTAATGTATATCTTTGCTTCTCAGTTTCTTTGCATAACTCTAATTGAGAGTGTCTTAAATATCTCCCAGTAAGTAGCTTTCAGGATCTTTTAGCTCCAATACACTGAAAAAGCAGTAAGTTATTTTTCCCTTTTATCTGCTGCTTTGTTTGATTAATGATAACATCATTCAATTTAGAAACCCTGGCATCATTTGTATATTCTCCTCCCTCTTCTCTATTGAAATTAAAACTCATTAACTCAACAATGTTTATTACACACCTTCTAGGTGTCAGGTCGTGTTCTTCATATTGTATGCACAAAAATGAAGAGTAGATAATGCACACATAATCTCCCAAGAAATCTTAACTTTGATAAGAGCCACAAAGAGGAGGAACTGGCTGCTAGAGGATTGTAAAACTAAGGAAACTTGTCCAGCATGGAAGGATCAGGCAAAGCTGGGGAGGAAATCCTGGAGTGAGCTAGACAGAGTAAAGGGAGGAAGAATACTGTAGGTAGACAGAGTAAATATGCAGACTCTAGAGTGAAATGGCAAATAATAAAGACACCTATCCACAAATGAGGAGATGTTATTTTCACAACGAACAGGAGATAGCTGTTATATGGTGATACCATGACATTGTATTATATTACATTAATTATATTATATTTATTATATTATGTTATAACAAGGGCTTAACAAGTATCTGTTGTATAAATGAATTCTTATGTGACCTGAGGAAATGGGATTCACAAAAAGTTTCTAGAGCTTAAATTCACCAATTATAAATGGGCCAAGTGAGGAATTTGCCCTCTCCAAGAGGCTTAGAGAGCTACTACCAGCAGCCAATGTTTTACTGTTCTACCATAAGTCAAAGGAGGACCAATAAACTTGTAAAATATTCATAAATTCTGGCAAAGTACAGTACAATGTTCTGATTTTGCTAGACCAGGAATTCCTTGTCAGTGTTTGGTTTATACCATCTTGATCACTTTGGAATATATCCATATCAAATAACCCTAGAGATTGATTAAAAGATTCAGTTTCTCCTTTCTTAATTAATCTCAGCATTCACTTATTGCTTTATCTACTAAAAGTAATAGTGATTTTCTCAACCTACCAAAATATTTGCTCTAATCTAAAATGAAGAGGTAATGAATTTAAGAGTTAGCTTGATTTCAGAATTAACTTAATGTACCCTCCTCCCTCACCGACGCTGTGGAAAGAGGCAGCTCCCATAGCTTAGAATAAAGTATCTCATGAAGATGAAACAAAATTTGCATAGACTCCAAGGGAATTTCTTTCCATTTGTCATGAATAAGCCTCACCACACAAAGAATCAGTATATTTATAAGGAAAGTACTGTGGGATAATGCTCTTGTACATTGGTTTAATAAAACACTGTTTGGCCTGTAGTCTGGCAGGAAGTACAGGCAGGGCGAGCAGACAAGGAGAATTCTGGGAAGAGGAAGACTGAGTCAGGAGACGCCAGCAAGACACAGAGGAAGCAAGATATGAAGGCAGAACTGAGAAAAGGTACCAAGCCATGTGGCTAAACATAGATAAGAATTATGGGTTAATTTAAGTGTAAGAGCTAGTCAGTAATAAGCCAGAGCTAATGGCCAAGCAGTTACAATTAATATAAGCCTCTGTGTGTTTACTTGGGGGTCGCGAATGGGAGAGATTTGTCCCAACTGCCGGCTGGCCGGGACGCAGGAAAACTTCTAGCCACAGGAAAGTCATCTTGATTTTAAAATCTGCCATAAATTGACAATATTGATATTCATAGATGGTGGAATTCATACAAAGGTAAAATTTGAAACACAACATTGCATTCTAGACATAAATGTTCTCTAGCAATCGAGAGTAGAATTGCTCTGATTCTGTCTGTGGCTACTCCAAACCATAAGCACTACAGCTTCTGGTCTGGTCCACCACTCCAGTGAGATGTTTCTATATTGAGCTTCAGAGATGCCCAACTTGTTTAATTCAATATCAAATGAATGTGAGTGCATTTGTATGCATGCATGCATGCGTGTGTGTGTGTGTGTGTGTGTGTGTGTGTGTGTGTGTGTGTGTGTGTTGTATGTGTGTGTGTGTGTCTTTGTATGACTCCTATCATATTTTTTGCTGGACTTTCTTATTAGAATTCTGAATTCTGAACTGTTACAAGGTGAAGCCATATTGGCCTATCTTCTTGAACAATATGTATGTTCATGTTCACTACCATCACTTTAAGTATCGTCTGTGCATCAAAGGCTTTCTAAATGTCTTTGTGGTCCAGATCATTGAATATAGGGTCTTTCAATTTCTTCAGTTATTTTAAAAGCTCTTATTTATTCTGTTCTTTTATATTGTTTTGATTTTATTTTTTTGACACATGGTTTCTCTGTGTCCACACGGCTTTCCTGGAACTCACTCTGTAGAGCATGGTGGCCGTGAACTCACCGAGATCTGCCTGTTTCTGCCCCCAGAATGCTGGGATTAAAGGCATGTGTCACCACCACCCGACCACAACAATACATTTTAAAAAGGCTCTCATTCATTTCTTAGATTTTGAGCTTTGCCTTTTAATTCCTTAAATATTTGTAGCCATACTTTGCATTTGATAATTCTGACAGCTTAATTCTTTGAGATTTAGTGTGTGTTCTATCTTTGTGCCTTAATCTTTGTGCATTATTTCTTTGTGTGTTTTGTAACATTTTTTATTTTAAAATGTTTTATTCATTTTACATACCAACCATTGCTGTGGGATGGTCTGTATGTCAAATATGTTGCTCTGACTGGTCAATAAATAAAACACTGATTGGCCAGTAGCCAGGCAGGAAGTATAGGCGGGACTAACAGAGAGGAGAATTGAGAGAACAGGAAGGCAGAGGGAGACACTGCCAGCCACCGCCAGGACAAGCAGCATGTGAAGATGCTGGTAAGCCACGACCCATGTGGCAAGGTATAGATTTATAGAAATGGATTAATTTAAGATATAAGAACAGTTAGTAAGAAGCCTGCCACGGCCATACAGTTTGTAAGCAATATAAGTCTCTGTGTTTACTTGGTTGGGTCTGAGCGGCTGTGGGACTGGCGGGTGACAGAGATTTGTCCTGACTGTGGGCCAGGCAGGAAAACTCTAGCTACAAACCATGAATCCCCTCTTATCCCTCCTCCCGCTCCCTCTCAGCCTCCCCCCTAGACCCCACCTCCTTCCCAAAGGGTAAGGCCTCAGTACTTATTAAGTAGGCCTGATTTAATGAATTTATCTGAGATTATTTGACACTTCAGTCTGTACCCTACAGCAGTCCCATTTGAACAAATTTGTTAAAATGCTGAATATTTCCCCCATGCCAGCCACCTGCTTCTACATCAGATTCAAAATTTAGGAGACCAAAATATTTTTCTCTAGCATAATAGTTCTACTATATGCAAAAAGAATTTCAAAGTTCAACATGCCATTGAGATTGCATCTTTGAGGGATTCTACTTCAGTCCAGCTCAAGCTGTTTCTTGCTCATTTACAGAAAGTTATACTATGATCTTTCTTTCTTCATATAAAATATATGTACATAATACACCTTGTTTTTTATATCACACTTATACTCTTTTGTTGTTACCTTAAAATTTTAATATGTATGTTTAAAAATATATAAACTGAATAATCTGTATCCTTGTTTATAATAACAAAAGCACACCAGGAAAGTATAGCTTTCAGTCTTTCCCTATTTTTCATATTTTGTTTGGATTGTTTTGAACTAATAGTGCCACTGTGGACATTTTCTATGTCTTTGTTGGACATTTGAATGCAGTTCTGCTAGAAGAGTTTCTGGAACATAGGAAAACATATGTTTCCTTGCCGGACACTGCTAAGCACTTTTCTAAAAGTGATTATTCCAATTTACACTCTATCAAGAAGCCTTTATGCAACCAGGTGGTGCTGCATGCCCTTAATCACAGCACTCGGGAGGCAGAGGCAGGCAGATCTCTTTGGGTTCGAGCAAGCCTGGTCTACAGAACAAGTTTCAGGACAGTCAGAATTACACAGAGGAAAAAAAAAGAGAAAAATGAAAGAAGCATGTGTGAGTGTTAATTATTCCACATCTTTGCTAGCATTTGGCACTGTTGAAGTTTTACACTTGAGTCATTATATTGTGTACAGTTGTATTTCATCATGCACTTAGTTTGCTCCTCTTTGATTACTAATGCCATCAAGTTCCCTTTCAAAAGTATACTGGTCCTTTCTTTTATATATGAGTCACTTTACAAGTGCTTTTCTCTTGAAACATTGCCTTGCTTCTTTTGGGTTACTAACTTGAGGAAGGTCTACTATATTCTCAATGTAAGTCCATTTTCATGTGATTAGACATGTATTTCTTCATTAATGACTTCTTTTTCAGTTTCTTAACAGTATATATCCACAATAAGTTATTAATCTTTACATAGGTGTGTGGATTGATGTCAGGGTCTTCAATTCAATTCCACTGGTCCATGTGTTGGTTTTTATGCCAATACCAAGTTGTTTTTATTAATATAGCTCAATAATAGAGCTTGAAGTCAGGGATGGTGATGCCTCCAGAAGTTCCATTATTATACAGGTTTGTTTTAGCTATCCTGGGTTTTTGTTTTTCCATATGAAGTTGAGTATTGTTCTTTTGATGTCTGAGAAGAATTGTGTTGGGATTTTGATGGGGATTGCATTGCATCTGTAGATTGCTTTTGGTAAGATTGTCATTTTTTATTATGCTGTTTCTACCTACTCATGATCATAGGAGATCTTTCCATTTACTGATACCTTCTTCAATTTCTTTCTTAAAAGACTTAAAGTTGTTGTCATACAGGTTTTTCACTTGCTTGGTTAGAGTTACCCTAAGGTATATCCTTAGTCATCAGGGAATTGCAAATCAAAATGACTCTGAGATAGCATCTTACACCTGTCAGAATAGCTAAGATCAAAAACACTGATGACAGCTTATGTTGGAGAGGATGTGGAGCAAGAGGAACACTCCTCCATTGTTGGTGGGAGTGAAAACTTGTACAGCCACTTTGAAAATCAGCATGGTGACTTCTCAGAAAATTGGGAATCAATATACTTCAAGACCCAATGATACCATTCTTGGGTATATACCCAAGGCATGCTCAATCATACTACAAGGACACTTGGTCAAGCATGTTCATAGCAGCATTATTTGTAATAGCCAAAACCTAGAAACAACCTAGATGCCCCTCAACCGAAGAATGGTTAAAGAAATTGTGATACATATATACAATGGAGTATTTCTCAGCTGTAAAAAACAATGACATCATGAAATTTGCAGACAAATGGATGGAACTTTAAAATATTATCCTGAGTTAGGTAATCCAGACTCAGAAAGACAAACATGATATGTGCTCACTCACAGTAAATACTAGATGTAAATCAATGGATAACCAGACTACAGCTCACAGCTTCAGAGAAGCTAGCTACCAAGGAGGACTCTAAGAAAGATGCATGGATCACCCTAAGAAGGAGAAATAGATGAGATCTCCAGAGTAAACTGAGGCCTTGAGGGGCAATAGAAGGGAGAGCATGGGGGATGAGAACATGAGGGAATGGAATGGTCGACGTGATGGAGGGATGAGGTGGGAGAGCAATGAAAGAGTTATCTTGATAGAGGAAGACATGGGGTTGGGAGAAACCTGGTGCTAGGGAAATTCCCAGGAATCCACAAGGATGACCCCAGCTTAGACTACTAGCAATAGTGGAGAGGATGTCTGAACTGGCCTACCCCAGTAATCACATTGGTGAATTCCCCAACTGTCATCATAAAGTCTTTATCCACTAACTGATGGAAGCAGATTCAGAGATCAATAGCCAAGCAACAGGCTAAGCTCCAGGAGTCCAGTCAAAGAGAGGGAGGAGGGGTTATATGAACAAGTGGGGTGTCAAGATGGTGATTGGGAAATCTATAGAGACAACTGAACCAAGCTCATGGAAACTCAGAAACTTTAGACTGACAGCTGTGGAGCCTGCATGGGACCAGACTAGGCCCTCTGCATATGGGAGACATTTGGACAGTTGTGTAGCTTGGTCTTCTTAAGGGGCTCCTGCAGTGGGCTCAGGATCCATCCCTGGTGCATGAGCTGGCTCTTTGGAGACCATTACCTATGGTGAGATACCTTGCTCAGCCTTGATGCATGGGGGAGGGGCTTGGAGCTGCCTCAACTGAATGTGCCAGGTTTTGCTGACTCTCCAGGGGAGGCCTTACACTTTTGGAGGAAGGGAAGGAGGATGGGTCAGGGGAAGGCTGGGGGAGCGGGAGGAGGGATGAGAGGGGGATCTGTAGTTGGTATGCAAAATGAATAAAAAAAATCTTAAATAAAAAAAGAAGTAATTAATTTGATGTGGCTTAATTTGTCATTTTGTCCTATTTCAGAAATCTTGGCATGAGATGGATGGAAAATTTAGAAATATTTCAATGTAAGCATGTTGCATTATTTTATCTTTCACTTATTGGTCTTTAATCCACCTGGGTACATTTTTCTTGCAGTTATACAAAATGAGTCAATCTATTTTCTTCCCACAAAGGTATGCAACTAATATGACATTGTTTTATTTAAGGATCGTCATCTTCCACACCTTCATAAAAATTTTCTCCCAAAAAGGTAGATCTATGTCTGAATTTTCACTTCTTTTCTGTGTGTTTTTGCACATTCTTGTACCACCATAGTGCCTTCATCATTGAAGTATTAATTAATAGACTTAAACAAATCCAGTTTAACCTTTTCCGTACATACTATTTAAGAAGATTTTAATTTTATTCACTCCTTGTGTTTCTGTATACATTTTAAAATTGTCTCACCAATTAAAAATGTTGCGCTACAATATTTATTTGAAATTTATTAAAGTTTCAGACCAGTGTGGGAAGATTTTACATATTTATTGTGTTGAATTTGCTAATCTATGGACATAGCAGATCCTTCTGTTTAGGCCTTGGAAACATTAGATGGATCATGTCTTTCACATTTCATAAGATGAATGCAACAAAATTGAAATTGGCATAATATCCAAGTAGCCAAAATAATTAACAAATAGTATGAAATCATTTAAAAACTAATTAATAATGGTAGTTGTTTGCAAGAGCTGTTTGAAGAAGAAATAATACAAAGAGCAATTAGGGCACATGAAAGGAAATGTTGCTATGCTGTGTATGATTTTTTTCTTTATCAATTCTAGACCTTTCAAACTACCTTGGGAGGTGTTAAAGTCTTAAGCTATGACAATAATATAATGAAGTTTATTTTAAAACTAGGGCAAATTTGAAAGAAAAACATATAACAGATAAACCAGAACTAGAAAAAAACACATTTTATTACTGAGTGTTTTAGACTAATTAGGAGAAAAGTTTACCTTGAATTTATTGTAAGTATCAGAATGCTAGGCTACTCTTGAGACAAGGAGATTTACTTTCCTCTGTGCACACAGTGATTTAAACATGTTCTTCTCAAGTCACTCTATGAAGAACTCTTTTATAGCTTCATTTAAAGGAATCATGAGAATTGCTTGCAATTAACAACATTCATTTATATAAGAACTTGTTCAAATTTTCATGGAAATAATTATTGTGTTACTTGAAAATCCAGTGTCTTCTAATATAATTTTGTCTATGCTATTAATTTGATTTTTGCAATTGCTTTTCCATAGTACACTGTTGTGGAATATTTCTTTAACTAGGCAAAGATGTGTTACATTTGTTTATGCTGCATTTGTTTAATGATGTAAAGATGTGTTGTTGTTTTACCTTGCCTGCCTAAGACAACTGATTGGTCTAATGAAAAGCTGAATGGCCAATAGTTAGGTAGTATTGGGATAGGTGGGGCTGGTGGCTAGAGATGAGGAGAAAGGAGAAGAGAAAACAGAGGAGAGAATGAGGGAAAATGAGAGGGAGATGCTTAAGGCCAGCCAGCACACTTCATCTAACAAGGTCACACCTCCTAATCCTTCCCAAAATGTTCCATCAACTGGGGCCACGCATTCAAATACATGAGCCTCTGGGATTCTTCTCATGTAAACCAACACAGACATAATAGTTATTATTGTTACAGGCTTTCATATGGACTGGGTTTGATAGCTAAATATTCCAGTCACAGAGACATAAATCTTTCCTTTAAAGTACATATTTATATTCATTTATTTATTCAACTCAACAAATATTGCATTGAATGTTACATACTATTGTGGGTATAAAAGATACAGGAATGGACTAAAATAAAAAATTTCCTTTCGTCTTTGAGTTTAAATTCTGATGGAAACAGTTATAATATACAAGTTTGTAGCAGTAATCTTAAAGGGTCTTATTAACAAAATCAAACCTGAGGCCAGTTATTGGGGTGAATGCTGGAAGTTCAGAGAGACAGAACAGGCCACAGCCACCTCACCTCGCCAGTTCCTCAGCTGATCCTGTTTCCTCAGACTGGAAGCCTCTGAGTTCTCATCCAGAATGAATCTCAGTTGAACTGCTGCTCAAAAGCCTAAAAGATTAACCAGCCAAAAGCTTCTTGTTTCTGGTCTTCACGCCTTATATATCTTTCTGCTTTCTGCCATCACTCCCTGGGATTAAAGGCTCACTTCTTGGGATTAAAGGCGTGTGTCACCTTGCCTGGCTGTTTCCAATGTGGCCTTGAACTCACAGAGATCCAGAGGGATTTCTGCCTCTGGAATGCTAGGATTAAAGGTGTGAGTGCCACCATTTTCTAGCCTCTATATCTAGTGACTGTTCTGTTCTTTGACCCCAGATAAATTTATTAGGGTGCACAATATTTCAGGGAACACAATACCACCACACAAGTTAACTAACTTTATTAGATTCAAGGACTGTATGTGTGTACACTTCCCCATATGTCTGTGTATTTGCACACACAAACACACACACACAATCATTGTGTTATATTAAGGTAAACATGAATTAATATAAAATATGCACCTAAGGTTTCACATAAAG
Organism: Peromyscus attwateri; assembly: GCA_902168425.1. Lineage (NCBI taxonomy): Eukaryota > Metazoa > Chordata > Mammalia > Rodentia > Cricetidae > Peromyscus > Peromyscus attwateri. The sequence continues at coordinate 21,467 of CABHPP010135305.1, read as the reverse complement.
CTTCTAGTTCCTTCTTGCTTATTAGTTATTTCCCACTCCAACAATGGGAAACATAGACAACACAAATGACTTGTGCAAGATAAAATCAGTCATTTTCTTTTAGTATAAGTAACTAAGGGTTTGTATGATAGATCCATGCTGTCAAACACTGGACTTTATTTAGAGTAATGTTAGTGATCATTTTGCTTCTTCTTTTGTCATCCTTAGCACAAAAATGTTTCCCCAAACCCATTACAGTTTAGACTACAGAATGCCAAAAGGAATGATGGAAGGAGAAACATGTACTCTTTTTAGGTCACAGTAGATAAATAGTTCCCATCACTCTGCTTACATCACTTTGATGCAATCTTGGTCAAATGACCACACTCACTGTAAGGGAGAATAGGAAGGTAGTATTTTCTGGAATTGTATGTAACATATTCAAGGGTTGTAATATGAAGTATATACAGGGAAAATCTTGTTATAAAACATAAAAATCATTGGAAATTATTATGGTTTGGAGGAGAAAGTGAAATGCATTGTGAGGATGATGTAAAGCTTTTTGGTAATTAAAAAGAAATAGAAGTTGGTTAAGAAAATCTTAGATGCACCATTCTGAGTATTAAAGTTTGGATAAAATTTTGAAAGATTAGAAAGGTACAAAGTTGAATTTTTGACAAACAAAATCTCTAGTCTAATGCTGATTAGTGTTTAAAGAGCAGAAACATCTGAAGTCATTAAACAATGGCATTAAAAGATTAATAGATGACAGTCCACTTCTGGACAGTTCTGTGCTGGTATTACTGAATGGGCACTGGAAATTCTGTGGTTGTAGTGTTTATTAAGAATTGCTAGATGAATATGTTTTCAAAATATGCCATGTCTGCCTGTCGGTCTCATCTTTTTCTTCTCTAATATCAAGTAATCTGGAGGTTGAGACAAGAGGATAACAAGTTCAGAACCAGTATGAGTAACCAAGTGAGACCCTCTTTCAAAATGCAATGCTAAAAAATACTATGGGATGCAGTTCAGTGAGGGACCACTTGATTAGCAGGCATGAAGCACAGAATTCAATTTTCAGTGGTGAAAGGGGGTACGGACGGAAAAGGAGAAGGGGTGGGGGAAAGCGGGAACGAAAAGAGAGAGAGCTTTACTATAGAGAGGTTGTTCCTTGTGTAAGAGGTAAATTTTTTTTAAATATAGGAAGAAATCATCATTTAAAAATAGGATATTTGGGGTCTCAGACTTTGTTTAAAATATCCGGTTTTCAAGTAAAAATTACAAGATCTGAAAACAGGACAATATGCCATATATTCAGTGAGGCATCAATCAATTGGAGTTAATTCCCAGTGGACCTAGATGTAGTATTGTAGGAAATACTTCATGGCAGCTATTATCAACCATGTTCTAAAGAATATTTAAAGACTTCATATTAAAGTATGGCAATGACTTAAAGAAGCAGAGAAACAAAACGGACCAAATAGAAATTTTAAAGTTAAAGACGTAACAACCGAAATGTAAAGCTCTCTATAAGAAGGCTTAAAATAGAGTTTATATGGCAAAAGAGAGAAGTCATGACCTGATAGGTCAGTAGAAATCATCCAGTTTGAAGAAGAGAGGCAAAAGAAGTGTGAAGATAAACTCGGACCTCTGAATGTGGGTGACAGTTGTGTGGCTAGATCTGTTTGGGGAGCCCCTGGTGGTGGGATTAGGACTTATCCAGAGTGCATGAAATGGCTTTTTGGAACACATTCCCTAGGGTGGGATACCTTGCTCAGTTTTGACACAGAGGAGGGGCTTGGTCTTGCCTAAATTTAGTATGCCAGACTTTGTTGACTCACCAAGGGAGGCCTTACCAACTCTGAGGAGTGGATTGGGGGCTGGAATAGGGAGAGGTGGGGGGGGGCTGGAGAAAGGGAGGGAGGGGGAACTGGGATAGGTATGTAAAATGAAAAAAAAACTTAAAAAATGTGTGAAGAAAGGGGAGCAGGGATTCAATGGTATGTTAGGAAAATATTACATACCCATTATATAGATAATGGGATTCCAAGAAACAGTGTGAACAAGGGCAGAAAAGTCTTGAAGGTACTGTAGTCCATAATCATTGTAAAGAACAAACAGATTCATGAAACTTACAAAAGGCAAAGACAGGGTGAATGACCTCTTACCAGCACAAGAAAAGTATTCTAAAATTCCAGTACTTTTGAGAGAAGACTCAATATGCATACTTAGTCTGTCTTTCTGAATGAATTTTGTAGACAATGGTTACAGATGCTTTTGACCAATGATTTCTATATTCAAATGTTTCTTTCTTTTTTTTTTTCAGCAGTTCTGTCGGTTGAACTGCTCAGTGAAACTCTAAGAGCAAGTAGAAGCTCGGGCACTAGCACGACTGTTTCCATTTATTTTTGGTTGTACTATTTATGACTAGGTCAGAGTGTAAGAAACAACAGTAGACTGAAGAAATCTTCTACCTAATCCCACTTTTTGAAACTTGTTCGACCATAATATATTATGATCTAAGTTCCAGAAGACAGTAAATTTCAAGAAAAAATTCTTCATGGTAAATAAAAGTAAAAGACCAAAAAAAAAAAAAAAAAAAAAAAAAAAAAACAAACAAAAACCATGTGTGAATCAAGATAAAGGAGATAACCAAGAGATATACTCAGAGTGCCCTGTATTTGGGGGATACCATACTTTTCACTGCCATTTTATGAAAAGTGAGAAGCATAAAGCAAGTTAATTGTGTATATAGTCTCATTAAAAGAATTGAGAAATATCAGTAGACAATGCTACAAAATGAGCATTGTAGAAAAATCATACTCCAGAAAAATGAAAATTGAAACAGTAAATACTATATATTTTTTCAGTAGTAAAATAACTAGATTTAAGTACTGTGTTATTAAAAATAAATTATTTTGTGTCATAATAAGTATTGTTGAGCTTTTCTGCTGTTAATCTTACTTTTTGCTGACTTCTGCTTTTATTTTTATTACTTATTTTTGTGCTTAATTTAACTTTATTTGCTCTTTTCTTTCAAGATGGCAATGTAAAATAATACTTGGAACAATTTTTCAAATTTTCAAATATAAAAATTTACTACTACAAATTGAATGTTGTTTCTGATGCCAATACATTTAGACTTATTGTTTTATTTTAATTTTTTTTCAAATATTTTCTCTTTGGGCAACTAATTTATATACATTCATATTTCCAATACTAGAGGACAATTATGTGGTCTTTGCAAGTTTATTTCCTTAGTCATGTAAATTATGTAAGAATTTTAGTCCTGAGATTTACTTTATAGGTTAGTACTAGAGATTAAGTACAAAGATACAGCATCATTTCTTTCCAACTTGTTGATTTGATCTATGGCCTAGGTCAGCGAGTCTGTGGGTTGTGGCCCATTTGGGGTTTGCATATCAGTTATCCTGCATATCAGATATTTACATTACAATTCATAACAGTAGCAAAACTATAGTAATGAAGTAGCAATGAAATAATTTTGTGGTTGGGGGTCACCACAACATGAGGAACTGTATTAAAGTGTCACAGCATTAGGAAGCTTGAGAACCATTGGGCTAGAGTATAACCTGTTTTGGTGAACATCCCATTGCCTTTGACAATAATGTCAGTCTGCTTTGATTTGGAAAATGCTAAGTATTTCTGGATTGATTTAGTTAACAGTGTTCTTCAGTCTCCTCTATCTTCTCAATTTTTCACCTCCTATTATTTCAGGTTGTTGAAGGCATTGATGTTTTCAGTTATAATTTTGCTTTTACCTACTTCTTTCAGTTTTTTCAAGTGTACCTCCATTTATTATGGAGTTGTTTTGATTACATAAAGAGTACAATTATATGGTCTTTGCAAGTTGATTTCTTTACAGTCATATAAATTATATAAGAATTTTGTTCCTGAGATTTACTTTATATGATAGTACTAGAGATCAAGTACAAAGATACTACCAATCTTTGTCTTGTGTGTTGCTTACAAGGTGTATCTTTTCCATCCTTTTCTCTAAACTTTAACTGCTTTCTAACTTCTTTGATTCTTATATCATTATCCAATGACAAACTTGCCTCATTATTTGTATCTTTCAGATTACTTAACTTTAATGTAATTGATGCTGCTTTCACTGTTGTAAATTTTTATATCTACCATGATGATATTTTTGTTCATTCATCTCTTCTGTTCTTTTCTGGTCTTCCTTGCTGTGGAATTTTTCATTTTTTCCTTGAGTACTTTTATTATACATTAATATTTCCAATATTGGATTAATAGTGGCACATTTCAAACTAGTTTTACTAAATACTCTAGGATTTGCAATGTTTGTTTGCAATATCATAGTCAACCTTAAAATATTATACCATCTGTGGTAGTTTGAAAGAAAATGGTCCTCAGTGAGACTGGCACTATTATGAGATATGGCTTTCCTGGAGTAGGTATGGCTTTGTTGGAGGAAGTCAGTCACTGTGGGAGAGGGCTTTGAGGTCTCATACATGCTCAAGTTATGCCCAGTGTCTCAGATCTTCTGTTACCTGCAGGTCAAGATATAAGAGTCTCAATGCCTTCTCCAGCATCATGTCTGCCGGCATGCTACCATGTCACACCATGCTGATAATGGACAAAAACTCTGAAATTGTAAGCCACCCAATTAAATTTTTTTTTTATAATAGTTGCTGTGATCATGATGTCTCTTCACAGCAATGGAGACACTAAGACAGAAGTTTGTACTAGGGACTGGAATATTGCTGTGATAGGAATAACCATGCTTTTATTTGAAGGAATATGGACTTTGGACTGTGGATTAGAAAAGTGGTTGGGCACTTTAAGTGCTGCTTAATGGGCCATACCAGTAGAAGGATGGAAAACAGTGATTCTGACTATAATTTGATGAACTGTGGGCCCTGGCTCAAGAGGTTTCAGAGAAGAAGAATATTATATGTGGTCTAAAGATTAATCTTCCGATGTTTTGATGAAGAATGTGGCTGCTTTTTGTCCTTGTCCAAAGAGTCTGGTTGAGGCTAAAGTGAATAGTTTTGGATTAATTCCATTGGCAGAGGAAATCTCAAACAACCCTAGTATTGACTCTGTTGTGTGGTTATTAGTGTTAACTCTAATGAAGATTTATAATGAAAAGGAGCAAGCTGAGAAAGGGAAAATACAAAATGTAAAATTTGAGGAGAAAATGAGCACCAGGAAGTGTAATTGAGCTAAACCCTGTGTTCAAGGAGATAAACAGATTAAAAAATGTAATAAAGGGAGTGGTGACCTCATGGCAAGATCCCACTTAGCTATATTTCGAACTTGTGAAAAGGAATTAAAGAAAAGTTATAAGCTGAGTGTGGTGGTGCATGACTTTCATCTCATCACTTGGGAGTTAGAGGCTGGTGGATCTCTGAGTTTGAGGCTAGCCTGATCTACGGAGCAAGTTCCAGAACAGTTGAGATTAGGCAGTGAAGGTAACCATTGGAAACAAAAGAATGGTGAAGATGTAATGAAAGATCTCTGAAATCAAGGCCAGCTTGGTCTGCCAATCTAGTTTCAGGACAGCCAAGCTTAGGCAGTAAAGGAAACAATCGAAAACAGAACGCTGATTGAATGAGGGGGCCGTGTTCCAGCCCCAGCAAGCAGCAGAACTTTGAAGCTTTGGCCAAGTGCTTCTGGTTTTAAGAATAAAAGAGTGGGGTTATTGAATATTCTCTATGAAATAGAGGCTGCTGAGGCCAGGCATGTGTCAGGGGTGCCTCTGAATGGAGGCCTAGGGAAGCCATTGATTGAAGCTGTGAAGATGAAGCCTGGGTTGCCTTGGAGACCCCAAGTGTTGGAGATGCAAGAACCATGGAATTCCTGCTGAGGAGAGCTGTTAGCAGGAATGGAACCAACCCAAGAGAAAGAAGTGTGTTGTAGTCAACAAAACTGAAAGGATCTGAAGAGCATTTTGACATCAGACATGGAGATGCAGTTTGGAGTTTTCAGTCTTGCTTGGTCCAGTATTTCCACACTTTGCTACCTTTCCTACATTTTGGAATGGCAATGTATATCCTATGTCATTATATGTTGGAAGTATGTGATCTGTTTTTTAATGTAGATTTTACAGTGGATTACAGTTAATAGAGTACATGGATCACAGAAGAGCCTTTGAACTGTAGACTATTACGTATGTTTGAGACTATTGTCAACTATGTGGACTTTTGAAGTTGGACTGAGTTGCATTATGGTATGGCTACAATCCTTTGGGCACCAGGGAGTAGAATATGGTGGTTTTAAAGAAAATGTCCCCTGAAGAGAGTGACACTACTAGGAGGGATGGCTTTGTTGGAGTTGGTGTGGCCTTGTTGGAGGAAGTGTATAACTGCAGAGGTGGGCTTTGAGGTCTCATGTATGCTTAAGTCATACTCAGTGTCTAATTCTACTTCCTGTTATCTGCTTGTCAAGAAATGGCACTCTCAACTCCTTCTCCAGCACCACGTGTGCCTGCAAGCCACCATGTTGCACCATGCTTATAATGGACTAAACCTCTGAAACTGTAAGCCACCCAGTTAAATGTTTTCCTTTGTGAGAATTGCTGTGATTATGGTGTCTCTTCACAGGAATAGAAACCCCAGCTAAGACACCATTTATGTATAACTTAAGCAACTTTCGATGCTGAGTTATATTGTTCTTTCTTAATTTTGTGCTACCATTATGTTTTATTTTGTTTCTGCATATTTCTCACACACCTAATTATGTTACTATTTTTGTGTTAGACAGTCGCGTGTTTCTAAAGTGGCTGAAAATAAAATGTTTCATGATTGTATTTCATTTTTTAAAAATTACTGGTGCACTCCTTCTGGAATTCAGAATCATTAAATTACTCCTTTACACTCAATATCATATGGGGGACATCTGTGGGTATACATATGTGTGCATGTGTATAGGAGGGGTACTTAGAGGTATGTGTACATGTATATCCTATCAGACACAGATAGATACTGAGTATCTTTCTCAATAATTTTCAACCTCAATTTTTAGTTTTATTTACTTTTGCTTTTATGTATGTGTGTATGTTTGCTGGTCTGTATGTGTACCACATGGATGTAGTACCCATGGGACCCCAAAAGTATATCAGATCTACTAGAGCTGTAGTTACAGTTGGCTGTGAGATACCTTGTGGGTGCTGGGGACTGAACCTCTGTCCTCTGCAAGTGCAGCAAGTGCTCTTAGTTGCTGAGCAGTTTCTTGAGACTCTTCATAATCTATTTTGATAGTGTCTTTTTCTTACTGAACTGAAATTACCAATTTGACTAGATTAACTTTCCATGGAACCCAGGGATCCTGCTCCTACCTGGTAGTGGAAATATGGACTCACGTTCTCATGCCTATGTGATAAGCACAGTAGCAACTAAGATAAATATGTAACCTTTAGTGATTTGAGTACAGTATGTATAATTTTACCTTAGAATTTTGTAGTCCCCACAATTCTTGAGTTCTCTGCGTTCTTGTTGCTGTTGTTGTCTGCCTTTTCTCTTCTTATTTCAGTTGAAAAAATTAATTTTTCTCTAGCTCCGAGTTCATTGATTCTTTCCTTACTGTATACTCTGGGAGCGAATGCATCAAAGCAATTTTTAAATCTTTATTTCCATGGGTTTTAAACATTTTTTGGGGTTTTCAAGACAGGGTTTCGCTGTGTGGTTTTGGTGCCTGTCTTAGATCTTGCTATGTAGATCAGGCTGGCCTCGAATTCACAGAGATCCACCTGGCTCTGCTTCCCGAGTGCTGGGATTAAAGGCGTGCGCCACCGCTGCCCAGCCTGGTTTTAAACATTTTTTTAAAGTGTTATTGATGAATACCAGTTCTCACAGTTTTCATCTGTCTGGTAAAATATCTTTTATATTCCTACATGCTTTCTGTAGTTTCCTTTAGATATATTCACATATATGTTATTGTTTGTTATTTTAAAGTTGTTTTGGATGGCTAAGGAAAAGAGTCAACTCTGGTTCTTTGGTTGCTTTGTCTTGTCACAGTAGGTCATTGCTTTTACTTCTTGTGACTTTTATTAAATGTTGACCTAAAGAACAACAGGAGCGTGAGTGTGGTGTTGATACTGATTCTTGACTTCACAAGAGATAGCATTACCTTCAAGACAAAATCTCTGGCCATGCCTGTGAGGGAGTTTTTGATTATGGCAATTGGAGTGGGGAGGCACACGTAGAAATTGTGGCACCATTCTATAAGTTGGAGTGACAGACTGCAGCAAAAAAAGAAAGCTAACCCAGCACCAGCGTTCATCTCTCCCCACTTCCTGACTGGACACAATGTAACCATTTGTTCCCTACACCTACTACCGTGTCTTCCCTGCTCTGAAGGACTTGCTCTTGACCTATACCCCAAATAAACCCACCTTTCTTAAGTTGCTTCTTGCCAGGTGTCTTGCCACTACCAAAAGGAAAAGTACCTAATAGAAGAGGTTGATACTGGATGTGCCTTTTCCCCCTCTCAAACCATTAGTACGAATCAATAAAACTAGGACTTGAGTTGATCATCATTTGAAAAAGCAAAGAAAAAGAAATTTTGAGGAGTCAAACCAACCTTGAGATGACCCTTTAGTGCAGCACAGGCTTTCATGTTACCCAGTGGTTGGCAACGGTTTTTCTCAGGAGGTTTGCTTCTTCATGCCTGACTCACAGGATGGAGATGTTTCTTCTCTAAGGGTAGATTACTATGGCTTATTATTTAGTGTTAGTCACATAGTAATGATGAGGAAGGGTTTCTCCTCCTTATTCCTCATCACCCCTCCTCCTTTGCTTCTTCTATGTCTGTCCTCAATGCTTGGGACACTGCATGCGTGGCTCTCAAAGGGTGACCTTACTTGCACTTCTTCTCCATCCTTACAATTGTAACTAAACTCTGATTTTGCTGTGTTTGCTAATGGGTGAGGATAGCCGCTTGCCCTAGTGGTTGCTATTGTTATAAATCCTGGGGTTAAGAAGCTTTTCTCTCTTTCCCATGGGTATAGTGTTATGGACTTCTCATAGTAGCAAAAATTCTTTGCCTGTGTCCTGGGGGCTTGAGTATGTTCTTATCCCAACTCTTGTTGCCATGGATATTGATTTTATTCCTGTACCAAAACAACAGATTTTTGCCTTTCTCCCGAGAGGCAAAGGAGTTTGATGTTCTTCCTTCAGTAGTGTAAAGTTTTTAATTCACAAAAAGGCTACAGAAAGGAACAGAGTCTCTTGCCTTTATTCTGCTTGACTAATTATTGTGCAATAATTAAGTGAATCTTGAAAACCTATGACCTAGCAGTAAAGTGTTGCAAATATATATTTAACTATTCAAAGATGTGTTGCATTTGTTTAACTATGTAAAGATGTATTGCATTTGTTTAATTATATCAAGATGTGTCTGTTTTACCTTGCCTGCCTAAGGCACCTGATTGGTCTGATAAAAAGCTGAATGGCCAATAGTGATGGAGGAGTTATAGGCAGTACTTCTGGACAGGAGGAGTAAGTAGGAAGAGAAATTTAGGCTTGGAGAAGAAAGAAAAACAGTTGCCAGGGAGACACTAGGGGCCAGGCAGCAAGATGCCGAGCAAGCAAGAAAGTAGGACATACAGAATGAAAGAAAGTTAAGAAGCCCCAAGGCAAAATGTGGATGAATAGAAACAGGCTAATTTAAGTTAAAAGAGCTAGTGGGACAAGCCCAAGCTAAGGACAAGCATTCATAATTAATAATAAGCTCCCATGTCTTTATTTGGGAACTAGTTGGCAGCCCAAAGAAAATGCCAACTACAGTGAATATTCTCTCTGATGGCACTCCCTGAATCAGCTTCTCTCATGAGCGCTTAGACCCGGACACCTGAAAAATGAAAGTTTTTAAAATGAATGCAAAGTTGTCTTAGTTCTGTGAAGTCAGCTGTGACAATAGGAATTCTCCCCATGTTTGTCCTTCAAAACTTTATTCAAAATTAGCTTGTTTACTTCCATGGACTTAGTTGGTGGCTTTCCTTACTCCTGTGCCCTGACGTGGTTTTGTATACTCTATTTTTGTGGTCTTATCAGCCTATGGAATTCAGTTTCCTTAACTGCTCAGATACCTCAGTTCTCTGATGGACTATGGCAACTTTAATACATCATAGGTTTTTTGTCTTCCTCATTATTAGTGTGAAAGTAGCATTCTCTTAAAACTTTCACGTCTTGCCGGGCAGTAGTGGCGCATGCCTTTAATCCCAGCACTCACATCTCCCATAGAAACTGGAATGGAACCAATTCTGACAGCCATAGATATTTGTGTTTTATTTAGAAAATCCACATAGGTTATGCAGACTTATAGGTGATCCAGGAAGGGATCTTATCAAAAGGGGAACTAGAAAACATTGTTATAAATATTCAAAGGGGAAGCTAGAATAGGAGGATTAAATTCAAAGAGGATGGGAGAGTAGGGTAAAGGAGGGAACATAGGGAAGGGAAATCAAAACTAAGGCTATTTTAAAAAATCATGTGGAAACCTACTACTGAAGATACACCTAAAATACATGCATATATAAAAGAAATTTAAATGGAGTGATTTGGGGTATAATTCCTCAGTGATGCATCATATGCTACCACATAAAATTCCCAGTACCGGGAATGGGTTACATTTTGTTGAGTCATTGGCCAAAGGGTTCCCATAGACCCACCCAAACATTACAGGCTATGCCAATTTTATTGGTTACCCACTACACCTGAAGGTAAGGCTCTGTTGCTAAAGACACTACTTACTTAAGTCACTGAAGTCAAGAATTTGAGCTAGTTCCTAGCTAGAAGCCTTATGACTAGCATTCATAAGGCTAGAAGATACCATATATATATATATATATATATAAAACCTCAGGAGAAAAATATTCTTTACTCTCACCTAATTACAAACTTAGTGATCTATAACAGCAACCTGCCTGCAAGATATTCTGAGTAGTCAAACAAATGTCATAGGAGTAACCAAAAACTTTTTGATGGATTTTAAGTCAGCTCCATGAAATGGAACCCATACCTGACACTGCTGAAGTGGTCCCAAACTTCAGACTAGATTGGTCATGAGCCTAAGAGAAAAGCCTAATACTATGATTCTGCTAAAGAAATTTAGCAATAAAATTACTCCAAATGTCATACTGCTATACCCGTAAATCAGTGCCTCACTCAGCCTTCATCAGAGAGGCTTCTTCTTGCAATAGATGGGAATAAACACAGAGACCCACAACTGGACAATGTGCAGAGAGTAAGAGACCTTGGAGAACTCAGCCCTAAAGGGATGTCTTTATCAAATCCCTCTCCTCAAGACTCAGAGATCCCTGTGGAAGAGTAGGCAGAAAGACTAAGATTCAGAGGTGGTGGATGACTCCAAGTAAACAGTGTCTTCCTGATACAACTAGGTTAATGCACATATGTGCTCACAGACTGTGAAAGCATGCACAAGACCTACACAAATGAAAGTCAAACAAAATCCCTGCTTGGAGAAGGGAAGTAGGCACCAAGTCCCACCTGCAAGTAAGAAGCTATTTACAGTTGACGGCTGCTAGGGAAGGGAGAAGCAGTTTTCTCTAGTGAGATGACACTGGGTATACCAACCACACTTCATGGCAGGTTTCATGTTCTGGAGTTGTTTATCAACACAAAATAGATTCCATGTTCTTCTGTGCGCTTTTTTTGGCTGAGGTTTAGGGTTTTTGCTGTTGTTGTTATCTTTCAAGTTTTAAGCTTTGTTTTTTGCTTATTAAGAAAGAGAAAGACCATGAAGTTGGCTGGGTAGGGAGCTGGGGTGGATCTGGTAGGACTTGGGGGAGGGAAAAGAATGTGATCAAAATACATTTTATAAAAATTTAAAAAATAATAATAAAAATACATAAGAAGTAAAAATTTAGAAAATTCAGTTTAAAAAGTTAAATGTATTTTCTGTTTATTTTATCCAGAATATTAGTTGTTTTTCGTGGAAAAATCTTAAGTTTTCTTTTTTTAAATTGTTGTTGGTTTTTTATTTTTCTTTTCTCTCTGTAGCCCTGGCTGTCCTGGAACTTACTCTGTAGACCAGGATGACCTCAAACTCACAGAGATCCATCTGCCTCTGCCTCCTGAGTACAGGGATTTAAACTGACTTTCATGGTTTTTGATAGACATTTGCATTTCAATATCATTTCTGAAAAGTATGGAAAAATCACTAGATGGAACATTATTACTAACATAAAGTTTCAGTATATTGGATGGGAGAAAATCTATAGGCTTCAGCTCACTTAACAAAAGAGAGAGTGGGTAATGAACTGATTTTCATAAACTGAAAATTTTTCCTGAAAAAGGGAAAAAAGATATGCATGTGTTAATTCATAGAATATTATTGAATACAAAGCATCTATATATACAATTTTTAAATTAAGATATTTTTGAAAATATTGCAGCATTTTCTTTTTTAGACAAATACGCAGGAAAGTTCAATTTTCTGTGATGAGTACACTGGGTAAGTGGACTTGCATTGTGATGAGGCTACTTATTATTGATGTTGTCATTATTGGTCCTTTAAGAGTATCTACTTTTAAATGTCTAACAATATGAGAAAATTTTATCAGATTGTGTGTTTGTAGTCCTTTATTGTTTGATAAGTATTATTGATCTTTGTTTTTTAAGTGCTATGAGAATTCTATTTTTATGTTTGTGATGCATGGCTCAAAAACAGTCTGTATAATAGCCCTTTTGCAGTAATTGTATTACGGAAATAATGAAAAAAATACAAGTGGGATAGATATCACTATATCTATATTTATATCTATAACTATGTCTATGTGTGTATCTATCTATCTATCTATCTATCTATCTATCTATCTATGACCTGTTAATTATTGTAGAGACTTTGAAATATTTAATTCTCATAGCTTAACTTTATGTTCACCACCCCTGTAAAAATTAAGGTTAAAGTTTTTGTCTTTTTAAATTTTTAATTGTCTTAAGACTGTATTCATATTTTGGTGACTCTCCTGTCTCTCAAAGATGTCCTTCCATCTGCACAGTAAAAGCACTCCCTAAGTACAGGTACTCAAAGAGGTTACTATAGTACAGATCTTAGACTCTTATCTCATGAGCTTTTCTAATCAGTTGGACTCAAGACTGATCAGATGCAATAAAACTTCACTGTCCTTTGTAGCATATTTCCTGTGAAGAAAAGAAATCTCTCTATTGTATAGTATGATGAACAATTTAAAATCGAACTATTTGCAAGCTCTCTGATTTAAAATTCTAAAAGAAATTCATGTCTATAAATTGCCTTTAATATGCAAATGTATTGAGAAAAGATTTGCAGAATATTCAATTTAGAGAGTGCATTTAAATCCATTCCCTAGAATAATACTCTGAGTTAGGTTGAGTTTACTTCTATTCTATAGAGAAAAATTAGTGTATTGAGTTTTTTCAAAGCTATCCTCACATGGATATTCAACAATAAAGAGACATTCATTCCTTTAGTCATTCACTGCATTCCCTCACGGGGCCTTTATAATGTCAGCTGTCTATTAAACACTGGTGATTTATATACAAAAGTTACTCCTGGGTAGAAGGGTATAATAGTATCATAAGTTAAATCAGACAATCAGTCGATATGCAATAATATGGTTATTGGTACAATGAGAGTAGAGACAAAAAGTAATCAGAGTATAGGCAAGGGAAATTCTAATTGTATTTGAGAGTGTTAGAAAAGACACCACTTACCACTGAACTTTTGAATAAACTGTTAAAGAAGAAAAAATATTCATTGATTAATGTTCAGGCCAGGGGCTGGATAGCGAATAGAGTTTTCAAGGCATGTATTATAGTTTATTCAACTGATAGTACGGAGTGGAACTTGAATACATAGATGGGGAAAAGGCAGCTTGGGGACAGGGATAGACTCATTAATAGAAGTTACCTCATATTTTATGAATTTTAAATTTGAACTTTAGGAATTAAGAGGTCATTAAAAAGTTACAATAAATTAAAGAAATACATTTCAGAACTGCAACTGTCCTTAATTGTCAAGAAGAGAATTACAATATCCCAAATTTATTCATTCTTTCTTTATTTTATAAACTTGGTTAGAAAATCAATTTTGTGTTGAGCATCGGGAAATCAATTAGCCAAGAGCCTTGATCCCTAGGTGGTAGCGCATAGTTGAGTAGAGAGAGAAACTCCAAGTTGAAAGAAGGGGAAGAAGTTAGGGGGAATGTTTGAAGGAGGATGTGTGAGAATCTTCTTATGGCCAGTGCGCTGCTTGTGACAAAACTGTGCGGCTGTGCAATGAAGAGCACGTTGTCAGAGCATGAGAGACTATAGCACTGAAGAACTCTGACAGAGCAGACAATCTGGATTTCTTCTAAGGTTTTGACTCATTATAAAAACAATGTTTTACTACAGCTATACGGAAAAGAGGTGGATTTTGCAACGGTAATCAAGATGTGAGTTGAGAAAGAGCCATACTTCTGGAAGTTATTGCATTCGTATGGATTTTCAAAGTTCAGAAATAAAAATTAGTACTGGATGATACAAATTTGAGCAATTACAAAATGATTGAAAGATACCTTACTGTAATTAGTGTATGGGGTTTGCATCTGTGTGACTTGGCCATGATGGCCATGAGCCATGCCTTGTGGTGTACCGAAGTGCTACAGGACACAGTGTGGAAAAGAGTACCCAAAAAAGTCTCTGTTAGGGATCCTGGAGGCTATTTTATAAGCTTCTTTGGCTATTCTTTGGAAAATTTGTGATTTAAAACAGTAACATCCTATTTTTTTAATTTTTATTTTTCAGCACATGTGTATTTGTATTATTTGTTATATACTGTAAACCTATAAACTATTTTTATGATGTATACCCTAATCTTCAACTAAATCTTTCTTGTCTGAAATGATTCAAGGCATCTTTTATAATCTCCCTGAGCAGTAGTATACAGAGTAAGAAACATTTTTAAAAATGAAATGTGAGTGTGACTTATACTTGCATGGCACCTGGGTAAAAACTTGATGATATTACTCAGGGAATATTCATTTGTTTTGGAAATAGATTTTTTTTGCCTTTGGGATACATTTATTTATTACAGATTATGAAGTATGTGTAAAACTCTATTGTGCTTTCAAAATATCTTTAATCTTAAATTTTGAGATATTTCAGGACCTGTTTTCTTTGTTTTTATTGAAAATAGATTATTTCATACAATATCCAATTACAGTTTCCCACTCCTCCAACTCCTTCCAGGTTCTCCCTCCTTCCCCACACATCCTAATCCATACACTCTTCCTTTTTCTTTCTCATTAGAATACAAACAAGCATCTAAAGAAAAATTAAAAACAAGCAAACCACAATAAGACAAACAAACAAACAAACAGGAGAAAAAGAATCAAAGAAAAGCACAAGGAACACATGTAGACCCAGAGACATGTTTCTGCAACACAGAAGTCCTATAAAAACATAAAACCTGGAAACTATAGTATGTAGACAAAGGGCCTGTAATGGGGGGAAATGTCCTGACAAGGCATTATAAGTCAAAGCCTCCAAAATTATCATTGAGTTCATTTTGTGCTGACCATCTAGTGCTGGGCATTGGGACTGACCGAAAGAGCAGTGTGTATACTCAGTGAGACTCTGTTGGTGAAAACTGATTTTTCATTTATAACTGGTTATGCATTGGGCCTGTGCAAGACCTAAGCATGCTGTCACAGTCTCTGTGAGTTCATTAGCGTGTCAGTCCTGCTGTATTTAAAAGGCCTTATTTCTTTGGTGTTTTCCATGCGCTCTGGTCCTTACAATCTTTCCTCTTCCTCTTCTGCAGGGTTCCCTGAGCCCTAAGTGGAGGGATTTGATGTGACACCCTGTTTAGGACTGAGTATCACACGGTCTCCCATCCTCTGCATATTGCCCAGTTGTGAGTCTTTTTGTTTGTTGTCATTTACTACAGGAGGAAGCTTCTTTGATGATGGCTGAGCAAGACTTTGATCTATAAGTAGAGCAGAATGTCCTTAGGAGTCACTGTTACTTTCCTTTAGTAGAATGGTAATATTTGGTTTTCCACTAGGTCCATAGCCTGTCTAGGCTCATGTTCTTGGCCATCCAAGAAGCGTTGGGAACGGGTTACATTTCACGGAGTGGGCCGTCAGCTTAATCAACTATCGGTTGTTTACTCCCACAAGCTTTGTGTCACCATTGCACTAGCACATCTTGCAGGCAGGACGCTGCTGTAGACCGAAGGGCTGGTGCTCACCTTTCTCCTCTGGAAGCATGCAGAGTACTTTCCAGGGCCATGAACACTAGTTAGTGGGGTGAAGGCTTTAAGAGGGCAACAGATAGAAGGGTGGGGGCTGAAAAGATCCACATGAGGGGGGAATGCTAGATCTGTCAAAAGGAGTCCTGGGGGATGGAGGAAGAGAGGGACGACAAGCTCCTGAAGGTCTGCTGCAGGGCTGGGGATGAGACTGGGAAATTACAAATGGAGGACAGGAAGGAGAACAAGGATTACCAACCTGATTCCCAGGCTGGCATGGCCGGCAGGTCTCCAGGGAGGGTGCCTCCAGGTGTTGGCGGGTGAGATAAAGGGGTGGGGTGAAGGAGGAAAGCTGTAGGAAAATGTCAGTAAGAAAATATCTTTTTATTATTAATATTTACAGCATGTTTGTCCTTCTCTGAAGGCTGGGATTTCAGTTCTGCCTGGATCTAGAATTTCTTATCCTGAAACGTCAGCAAGTTATATAACATGCTAAGTCTTCAGTCATAACAGGGAGGAAAATTCTGTCTAAACATAGACTGGATTTAAAGGTTCAGTGAATTATCCACATAGAATTCTGTGCATAATCCTTAGCATATAGCAATAGTTTGATGATTAAACTTCTGATATCTAATATTATAATAAGCATTCTACATGACCTCTCTACCTCACTAAAAAGGCATAATTTAATGAATAAAGTAAAAATGCACATGGAGATGGGGCTGGGAAGATAGGTCAGTCAGTAAAGTTGCTGTGTAGGCATAAGGACTGAATTAAGACCCCCAGCTCCCAAGTAAAAAACCATTACATATGTGACCTCAACACTGGGGAGTCAGAGATGCCTGGAACTCACTGGCCAGCTGGCCACGTCATATTAATGAGCTCCAGGTTCACTCACAGATACTGTCTCAAAAAATATAAGGTGGAGAGCGACTGAGAAAGATGCTCAAAATTGACCTTGGGACTCCAAATACACACGCGCGAGCGCGCGCGCGCACGCACGCACGCACGCACACACACACACACACACACACACACACACACACACACAAAGTATGTACAATTGGATATAGAGATTTTATTTTGTTTGAAATAAAGCTAACAAACCTGAGCATATTTGTATGCTAATCTCAAGATGAGAGAGAGGATTCATTTCACAGAAACAAAGATTTAGTTGAGAGGAGGTGGAGGAATTGTGTTGAATACTTATACAAGTATAGTTTTCATCTTTACCTGCTTTGTCTGGTTAACACATAGCTAATGTTCCCTAGCAGTGGGAAGTGTGGTTATGAGTATCTTAGTTGAAGAAAAAAATCTTTTAAAGGTTTCTACTTAAGTGAGCTCAACAACTTTCTAAAAATCAAAGCTTACTTTTATAAATTGGTGTATAGATATATGAGGATAAACTATCTTCCTTTGAAATGATGTTTAGTGAGGTGTTCCCACTAAAAATAATATCTTCATTCTGATGGAGTAGTAAATCAAAAATAAGACTGAATAAAAATTATTCTGCATTTTCCCAATTATTGGAAAATGTCAGCATGAAAAATATTTATCATAATTTTCTGCTCTTAGATGTAGTGGTATTTGCTCTGCCCATGACCTTGCACTTTATGGCTCAAAGGAGGCGGTGCTTCCTGCCATTGTATGTGACCTCTTATAAGGAGTTGGAGAAGGGTCACATGCCCCTTCTCCTTGCTCCTGCCTGCAAGGTGGATTCGCTCCAGGTCAGATCAGAGGATGACTTCTGCTGTCTACTCTGTTCTGTATTTGTGAGTCTATTTCCTCAATTTATATCTTAATAAATTCTGTTATAAATAAATACTTAGAGTTGCTTGTAACATATCTAAATGTTTACACAAATACAATTCAATGTTATGACATAGTAGATGATAAGATTCTACAATAAGTTAATAATATTTAAAATTATTTGTATTTTTATGTCTTTAGAATATTTTAGACACTTTGAGAACAGTGAATACATTCTACTCTTTTAGAAGTATTTGTGAATGAAATAAATATTTGTAAATGATTCACTTTTAACTTATAATGTTTTTATATTAAAACTTTATAGTAAAAAAGTTGCAAAAAAACTAAAATTAACCAGACCTAACACCTACATATCTCAATTAAGTTCTATACAGTTAGAAAAGTCATTTTAAATGTATTAAGCTTCCCATTACAGTTCCTTTATGACATAATACATAAATGGTGCTTTAGCAAATACTTGTTCAACCATCATAATATTCGGGGAAATTTTGATGTATACAGAGTTTCATTCAGATTATAATGTGTTCTAACTGAATTCTAATACAAATGGCTTACCAAAATAGATCTATTAATATTTTTACCAATAATTAGATTTTTTTTAATTGTCAGAGCTGATGGGAGAAAGATGAATCTTTTTGGATTATGTCACATTGCTTCTAAATTAATATTTATTGGTATTTTGCAGATATACTGGATATTAGGAATGTTAGACAGAAAAATGTATTTTTAAAATGTATGGTGCAAACAAAAACAAATGACCCAAGTCATTTTTGACAGCCATATCACAAAATGTCATTAAAGCAAAATTTCTTTCATTAGAAACTAATACTGTTTTTCTTCCAAAGGTGAAAAAATGAAGTGTATACACTTTTAAAACTTGACCTTCATTAGTAGCCTCTAATTCGGTGCAAGGTTGTATTGAGGTTGAAATTTGGTTAAAGTATTTTTAATGAGATGTGTAGGTTTAAAGTTAACACCACAGAAGACTCAGGAGGTATAGAAAAACTCAGTGCAATTACTAAAGTTATTATTTTGAGCTGAAAAGTGAAACTCCTTTGAAATGCTGTGTTTTCTCTTCTCTTGTCAATCATCTGCTTTTACTGTGAAGGTGGAAACCCCATTGCATTAACTAACATCCACGACAGCTCAGCTTTGGCAATGCTATGAAGTTTGGTCTAATCCTTCTTTTCCTCTTTGCTGGACATAATTAATTTTTCTTCCCAATGTGAAGGAACAGGCTTGATTTTTGTTTTCTTTTCCATTTTAGTTTAAATGGTATGCAATACATTTAAACACTTATTTAAATAAACATTTTCACAAAAAAATCCAAAAGCTGATTTTTTTTAAAAACTATTTTGCCCCCCCCCCCCCCGTCACTTTTCTCTTGATGGTAAAGAGCAGAATTATAGCTTAATTTTGATTACAAGGAGATAGGAATTGTGGTGGTTTGAGTAAGAATGATCCCCATAGGCTTATATTTATATTATTGCTTCATTTTGAGAAGAGTTTTCATGGTCACGGTGTCTCTTTACAGCACTGCAACACTGACTAAGACATACTTCAATAGGCTCATATGCTTTCATGCTTAGTTCCCAGTTTGGTGAACTATTTGAGAAGGATGAGGAGGTGTGGCCTTGCTGGAGGAGGCGTGTCACTGGGGGGTGGTCTTTGAGGTTTCAAAAGCCTATGATAGGCCCACTCTTACTCTCTCTGCCTGCTGCCTGGAAATCAGGATGAAAAGTTCTATTACTGCTCCAGACTGTGGCTGTTCGCTTCCTACCGTAGTGATCACAGACTGACCTCCTGAAACTGTGAGGAATCTCCAAATGAAATGCTTTCTTTTAAAAGTGTTGACTTGTTCATAGTGTTTCTTCACAGCAATAGAGTAGTAACTAAGACAGGAATGGGTCCAATGCTTTGCAGTTCTCTTACTTGAAGCCTGTCAAGAATTTAGGGTATTGATTCACTCTTCATCTGTCTATATAGCAAGCAGGGTGTTTTGAGATCCTGGTTTTACTTTTATTAGGGAATATCTGATGCAGTGTGCAACCTTTAAAGGAAACAGATTTGGGGGAAATAAACATTATTTGTATTTGACTACCTGTTTCAGTACTACCTGTTTGTGAAAAATGCTAGTATTCAATAAAAGAGAAACTACGTTTTTCAAGTTTAGACACATTCGACTCAATGTGATCACATTTTGACCCCATCCAGCTCACGTGGAAGTGGAAAAAAGCAACTGAGATGATAGATAATTGTATATCTTGTATCTCTGAGACATTTTTTTTTTTTTACTTTTATTGATTCTTTGTGGATTTCACATCATACATTCCAATCCCACTTATCTCCCTGTCCCAATGTGACCATCCCCCCTCCCCCCAAAACAAAACAAAATTTAAAAGAAAAACCAAAAACCAACCAAACAAACAAACAAAAAAATGCGAAGAAACACCTTCTGGAAGCTGCGGAGACATTTTTAAAGATACACTTTCTTTTCTGAGCAGATGCAGAGATTGTTAGTGCTACCATTTCCTAAAGCCGGCTGTGCTACAAAGGGATGGATCTGGTTTCCATTGTCTTTGATGGAGACATCGCTGACCTGAGCTCATACAACAACAAGTGCATGCTCTTCGTTGATGTTACAGCTCAGTGTTTATTGTCAGCTTATTATGGGCTGTGACATTCAACAGTCTGAAGCCCACTTAATTTGTTCTATCTCAAATGTGGGCTCACATATTCCAATCGTCCTCTTAGCACTGACACAGAAAACTACCATTCCAAATAATTTGAACTAAATGTAACTAGAATTCTACAGTTTTGAAATGTGTCATTTTCCCACAGAGAAACTTCTGGGAACATTGCCCACATCAGACTTTTATCTTCAGAAACCAACTTGAAATTTAGCAAAGATAAAAATTTTTTGCCACACTTGCATGCTATTATATAAAAAAATCATTAAGAACATCACATCAACCCCACAGTGTCAGGACATATTGACTTAATAAGCAATATTAAATAAAAAGGGACTCTTTTCAAATTGAGATCCCCAAAACCTTCCACCCCTATGACCTACTTATAAATTTCTCACAGATGAGAAGAAAAAAATGTGATTAAATGACAGTTTTATGAAATGAAAAAAAAATGTGATTAAATGACAAAATGTTCTTTTTTGAGGAAAGAGACATTATCATTATTCCTGACTTTACCAAAAGGATCTTGTTTGTTTTGCAGCACTTGCTGACCTAAAACTCACTATGAATACCAGTCTGGACTTGAACTTGTGGCAATTCCCCTAACACAGCTTCCCAAGCATTGGCATTAGAGGCACATAGCTTCATTCCTAACTTCTATCTGCATTTAGATGATCAGAAAAATAAAATGAAAAGTAAGTGCTAATTGGTAGTTTAATTCTATCACTTATCCATCTGTATTTTGATATGTTATTAGTTTTCATCTTTATTAATCTTTGTTCCAGTCAATATACCCTCAAA
>CABHPP010135304.1:18474-38430 GCA_902168425.1 Peromyscus attwateri | reverse complement strand
TCTCTCTCTCTCTCTCTCTCTCTCTCTCTCTCTCTCTCTCTCTCTCTGTGTGTGTGTGTGTGTGTGTGTGTGTGTGTGTTTGTGTGTGTATTTACAGGCATACATGTATACATGCATGTGGAGGGTAGAAATGAACCTTAGGTACTGTTTCTCGGGAGCCATTCACCTTCTATTTCGAGATAGGATCTTTATTAACCTTGAGTTCACCGGGTGGGCTGTGCTGGCTGACCAATGAGATCCAGAGACCTGCCTATTTCTACTTTCCCAGCTTCAGGATGTTTATTCCATTAGGCCCAGCTTTTTTGTGTGTGGGCTCTGGGAATACAGTTCAAGCTTATGCAGCAAATGCTTTACTAGCTAAGCTATCACCCAGGCCCTTCATCTAGATTTTTGAATAAGTGTGTCACAGTTTACATGCACACATATGTACATACTTACACGCATACATACATACATACATACATACATACATACATACACAGAGAGAATAAAACACCCTGTCTGGACCGTGACTGTGATGCCCTTAGCCCCACAGATTAAGTATATCACTGATATCTTCACTATGGCTTTGCTATGGTTCAATGTCAAAAAGGAAAGCCTTTAACTCTTAACTATGTTTTTAATTGTTGTCTTCATTATTACAAGACATTTATTTTTCCATATGTATTTTAGACTTTTGCTCATGTAGATCTCATCATCTATTTCTCTGTCATTGGGCAATCCCTGTGTCTTTCTTAGGGTCCTCTTTACTAGGTAGCCTCCCTGGAGTTGTGAGTTGCAGTCTGGTTATCCTTTGCTTTACATCTAGTATCCACTTATGAGCGAGTACATACCATGTTTGTCTTTCTGAGTCTGGGTTACCTCGCTCAGGATGATTTTTTCTAGTTCCATCCATTTGCCCGTAAACCTCATGATGTCATTGTTTTTCTCTGCTGAGTAGTACTCCATTGTGTATATGTACCACAATTTGTTTATCATTTCTTCAGCTGAAGGGCATCTAGGTTGTTTCCAGGTTCTGGCTCTTACAAATAATACTGCTATGAACATAGTTGAGCATGTGTCCTTGTGGTATGATTGAACATTCCTTGGGTATATGCCCAAGAGTTGAATAGCTGGGTCTTGAGGGAGGTTGATTCCCAATTTTCTAAGAAAGCACCATATTGATTTCCAAATGGCTGTACAAGCTTGCATTCCCACCAGCAATGGAGGAGAGTTCCCCTTGCTCCACATCCTATCCAACATAAACTGTCTTTAGTGTTTTTGATCTTAGCCATTCTGATGGGTGCAAGATGGTATCTCAGAGTCATTTTGATTTGCATTTCCCTGATGATTAAGGATGTTGAGCAATTCCTTAAATGTCTTTCAGCCATTTGAGCTTCTTCTGTTGAGAATTCTCTGTTTAGCTCTATAGCCTATGTTTTAATTGGACTGTTGGGTATTTTGATGTCTAATTTCTTGAGTTCTTTATGTATTCTGGATATCAGCCCTCTGTCAGATGTGGGGTTGGTGAAAATCTTTTCCCATTCTGTAGGCTGTCTCAAAGAAATAATTTTTTTGAGATAACACATGCATAAAACATGTTTTCCTTTAGTGAGAGCACATTCTCAATCTCTTTTACTCAAGTCCAAGATTTTCTCCACATAAATCTTAAATACTCCTAGTTAGTATTCTTTATGCTTATTATTATGATATTTCAATTTTTATTAAATTTTCTGGTTGTGAATTACTTCTGTAAAAACTACTATTAATTATTTTTATTTAGCTCTTGTAAACTAGTATTTTTTATTTAGATTTCTCTTTTCTTCAAATCTTAATTTTTTGTTTCTCTATTTCCTATTCCTTTCCTCCCATTAGCCAAAAGATCCAGTATGACAGGAGACAGTAGCAGTGCCCTTGGGCTGACCTCAGACCCTCTTAGTCCTTGAGCACCTTTGTCTCTAGGAAACAGCATAAGCAGCTTTGAAATTACACAGCTTGCAATATTTGGAAAGGTGACCAAACCTCCATCGTTTAACTTTGAAGACCCTGCTGAGGCAGGTCATTATCGGCGCATCATACTCAGGGCACATGCTACTTTATTCACATCAGTAAATATTTATTGATTACTCAATGAAGAAAAATAACATTATGCTAAACCACATATGACTTCTTCCTGAAATTTATATTGTAATCTTGTGGGAAACACACTCATAACAACTAAAACAATGTAGCATTGACTTTATCACACTTAAAAAAATTAAAATGATGACTAGAATATTCTCAACCATGAGACTTTCCAAATGGATTAGTTGACCAGAAATTGGCATAAGAACACTGCTGCCTTTGAGACTATAAGATTATCCAAGTAAAAGCACAGTGTTGGTTTTATTACAAGACTTTTCCCTTCACTTGAATAGTAAGGTCTTAAAATATCAAAGTTTGTCATTTCAAGTTTGCCCTTCCTTCTGAGTGGTGTTTGATTATTCATAATGAGGAAGCCATGCTTTTGAATGCAGACCATAATAGGAAATAGATCCCTTTAAATTTTTCCCTAGTGACCAAACAAATGAAGGACCTCATTAATCAAAATGACTCCAATAAAAATCTAGTTTTAGGTGTACATTGCCATGCAGTTATCATTTCTACCCTGCTCTGATCCCTTACATTTTCATACATTTGAAAAACAACTTCTGTCCTTTGGAACCCAATCAAAATTTTAATCACATTGGTATAGAGTGTTCAAAAGTATTGTAGGAGAAAAATGCATTCAATAAACCTGACCAAACACCAATAAAGTCCTGTGGAGTTTGTGTTATGTTGTGGAAGGCTCTCAGGATATAGAGAGAAATCTAGTCATTACTGCCTGTCTTCAAAGCCAGAGGAGAGACACAAAAACAAGCAGGCACTTCAATATTGAAGCCAGGGCCTGTTGGGGGTTCAGAGTACGGCCACATAATGTACTAGGCTTCCATTGCTGCATAACAGTATTGTTAAAACATAAGCAGCTTTAAAACAGAACAATGCATATTTGCTACTTATCAGCTCCCATAGGTCAAGTTTGGGGCATATTTGGTTAGGTCATCTCTGAAGTCTTAGAAGACCATGGCGGTAGTGAGTTATATCCCCATCTGAGACTTGACTAAAGAAGGGTCCTATTCCAAATTCACACGGTTGTTGGCTGATGCAATTCTTCATAGTTTGCTATAGTGACAACCTCAGCCTCTTGCTATATGACAACAGGAAGATATTCCCAACCTCTTGCTTGTGGCACTGTCTATCATTATAGCTTGCTTTTAATTAAGATAGAGATAGAGCAGTTACAGAAAGCTGGACAATGGCAACCTTGTGTAACATAACTGAGTTGATGTAGCTACATACTCTGTATGTCTGAAAGCAAACTACTAAATCTGTGCACACACTAAAGGAAGAGCCACCCCAGACAAGAGTGAGGACATCCTTAAGACTCTCTGACATCCACTCTGGCCCAAAGGTGATACCTACAACTATTGGTTTGTTTTCCACACAGAGTTCATAACCCCAAAGTGAAAGAGAAAAGATGCCTGAGAGGACTTTAAGTACTCGTTAAAACTATCACAAAGGACAGAGGACATAAAAGTGATCTGGGAACAGATGATAATTGTGAATAGTTTTCTAGAATATTTGCCACTGTTGTTTTCCTTTCCATGGAAGTTGAGGAGTGACCCCCTAGGAACTCAGAGCCCCATGAAGTTACTTCTGTTATGACAACTGCAGATAAAGAAGTGGAATGAGATGAAATGTTTTCCCACATATATAAAAAAAAACACCTCAGAAGTAGCTTTGTATTCCTTGTCAAGAAATTTTGGTTGAAACCTGAAAAGAAACATAGTGGGTATTTAAACTGAGGAAGGGTGTAAGAAATTATATTTATCAGAAATGCCGGGGTAATGTACATGTGTTGGTATGGCATCATCACTGAATATGGTCAGAGAGAAACTCAGTCCCATTTTGATGATATTACATCAGTGTAGGTGAGGATGGATGAGGGATTAGACATGGACAACCAGGAAGCAATGTGGTTGAAGAAGAGGGACTAGAATTAAGAGATAGTTAGATGTGTGTTGGCTAAGTAGATGTATCAATTAAAAATATGTTATTTATAACCACAATGGAATTTTATTTAGCTATGAAGAAAGAGGAAATTCTGACATTTTCAGGAAAATAAACTCAGCTGAAAATCATTATGTTAAGTAAAATAAACCAGATTTGGGAAGACATAGACTACATATTTCCTCTCATAAGAAAAATCTAGATTTAAATTTTTTATGTGTATGTGTGTGTAGGAGGGGTTGTGGCATGTGTGTATGTGCACATTTGTATATGGTATATGTGTTTGTATGTGTGTATGAGGCATGTGTATGTGAAATGTGTGTGTACACATGCATGTGGTGTGTGTGTGTGTGTGTGTGTGTGTGTGCTCATGCATGTATGTGTATGTGGTGTGTATGTGGGGGTGCGTGCATGTGTGTGTATAGTGTGTGTGTCACATGTGTGTGGTGGTTTGTCTAAGAATGACACTCAAAGGCTGATATATTTAAATATTTAGTCACCAGGGAGTAGAACTATTTCAAAGGATTAGAAGGATTAATAGAGTGGCCTAGAGGTTTCCAAAAGCCCATGCCAAGCCCAGAGTTTCTCTGTCTCTGTCTCTGTCTGTCTGTCTCTGTCTTTCTGTCTGTCTCTCTCTCCCTCTCTCTGTCTCTCTCTCTCTTCTCTCTCTCTGTCTCTGCCCAAGGATCTGGATGCAGCTCACACAGCTCTCGGCTATGTGCTTCCGGACACACTCCTCACCGTGACTACGATAGACCAAGCCTCTGAAGCTGTAGGCAAGCCCCCCATTAAACAATTTCCTTTATAAGAGCTGCCTTGGTTGAGGTGTCTCTTCACAGGAATAAAACAGGGATTAAGACAATGCGTGTATGTGTTTGTCCCTGTGTGGTATGTGTGCATATGTACAAGTATGTGTATGTGTGCATGTGGTGTGTGTGTGTGTGTGTGTGTGTGTGTGTGTGTGTGTTGTGCATGTGTGTGAGGTGTGTGTGGTATGTGTCATGTGCTTGGTGTGTGTGAGGTGTGATATATATATATATATATACATATATATGCATATATATATATGTTTGTGTATGTGTGTGTGTATGGATTCTGTCATGTGTGTGTAATATATGTGGTGTGTGAGAGGGTTTTTACAGGCTCTTGTGTGTATAGGTGTGTATGTGTGTGAAGGGCATGTGTATGTGAGTTTCATGTGTGTATGTGTGCATGTTATGTGGTGTGTGTACCTGTGTATGTACATACATGTGTGTGTATGTTAGTGTGTATATTAGTGTTGTATGTGTTATGTATGATGTGTATGCTTGCATGTGTTTGTATATTCATGTGAGGAGTTATGTGTGTAGTATATGGATATGTGGTACGGTGTGTGTGTGTGTGTGTGTGTGTGTGTGTGTGTGTGTGTTGTACAGGTCCATGAGTATGAGCAGGACATAAAATTAGATGGTGAATCATAATAGGAGAGAAAGATGTGTCAAGGGAAGGGTAGACAGACTAATGGAATACTTGTGGTCTGAAAGTCAAAGAGGGAGCTATATGGGGAGGGAAAGGAACCAGGCAGAGAAGGACGAGGGATAGGGTAGAAGGCAGCAGTGGGGGAGTAAGACAAATCAAGACAAAGTTTAATGATTAGAGATTTTTGGATTGTGTAATTCAGGCCAACATGGTGTTTTACTACTGTGGCGATTGAATAAGAATGGCCCCCATAGTCTGAGATATTTGAATGCTGTCTCCAGGGAGTGGAACTATTTGATAGGATTAAAAGGATTAGGAGGTGTGGCCTTGTTGGAAGAGGTGTGTCACTAGGGGTGGGCACACTCTAAGGTTTCAAAAGCCCATGCCAGGCTCAGAACCAGTGTCTCTCTCTGCCTGTAAATCAGGGGGTAGCTCTCAGCTACTACTCCAGGGCCACGCCTTCCGCCACGCTCCTCTCCATGACGACAACGGACTAAGGCTCTGAAACTGTAAGCAAGTCTCTAATTAAATGCTTTCTTTTCTAAGAGTTGCCTTTGCCATGGTGTCTCTCCACTGCAATAAAACACTGACTAAGATAACTACATGCTATGATCTGTTTTACTATACTCTCACTCTAGACATTTCCTCCACTACTCAATAACTTTATATACACAATTTTTTCTCCACAAGGATTGTGCCAAATTACATTCCCACCAGCCATCTTTTCCCATATTCTGCCCTGTAGTGAATTCTTACCAATTTGAAAATTAAGAAAACAATAGTTAACATACTGTTCTACTTTCTCTTAGCTGGTTATGATCTTTCTTTCTTATGTAAAGAGCATTTATTTATTTATAATCACTTTCCTTTTCTAACCACTATGAGTGCTTTTCTC
This sequence comes from Peromyscus attwateri, assembly GCA_902168425.1. NCBI lineage: Eukaryota > Metazoa > Chordata > Mammalia > Rodentia > Cricetidae > Peromyscus > Peromyscus attwateri. Next base: position 32,009 of record CABHPP010135304.1, on the reverse strand, counting down.
TTGTAGGAAAAGACATGTCTATTTCACCACTGTGTTCTCAGAATATAAAGTGGCATCTGCTCTGTAGTGGGATCTTTAAATATTTCTCTAATGATTAGGGGGGAAATGGATGGCAAAGGTGCTATGGCTTGCTAAATAACTGAAGGGAGAAAGCAGCAGAAATAGGAAGAGAAAATTTTAAGATCATGTCTGTGAAGGTGGACCACTTTGAAATGATAATATGCTTTTAGATGTTACCATGACAGCAGGGGTCATAGCCACAAAGATACTTATAACAGAGAGATATGCCAAGAGAACACACAAAATAAAAAAATATCATACCATGAGCTCATCTAGGCAGACTGTGCATCTGTGAGCCTGCTGAAGGGTACAGGAAGAAAGATGCTGTGACTGTAATCAAGCATCCCATTGACATCATCCAGGATGATCCTCTGGTTCCCCAGGCCTTTCTCCTTCCAATATAACCATGATCCTCATCCTATTATTCTCCTGTCCATTTTCATTCTGTCTTGATTGTGTCACCTTAGTTAAGTAACTCCTTTTTTTCTTGAGTCCACTCTGTCTGGTATTTTCTTTCCTACTCAATGTCAAGGTTCAGTCTCTCAATATGTCCCCTTGGATCAGTAGTCTGTGACTTGCCCCTTTCTCCGCCCATGGAACCCCTTTCCCTACCCTATTCTCCTGGAGATTGGATGCATTTTCCCTTTCTTTTTGTTCTTTTTTTTTTTTTTTCATCTGCAAATGGCATCACAAAGTTTTCTCTCTAAAAACTGGACAGCTGTCACCAGAAATGACTTCCTCACAAGATGACTGTTTAAGAGCTTTGGGGATGGCAGTCATTAAAATGAAAGTGCATGTTTCGAGTCTTTGTGGGAAAACTTACCTTTTCTTTTTTCTATCTTTCTTAATGGTGTCACTGAGTTGTTTAGTGGATATTGCTTTGGTTCACTCTTTGTATTATGAAAAACAATCCTATTACTGCAAATTCAATTGGATTTAGCAAGAATTTATTGAGCACCTAGTAGTGCTTCCAGCATTGTGCTAGAGCTGTAAGGAGAACAGATGAAGTATATGATACACCCTTGCCCTCAAGGAGTGTAGAATTTTTGCAAGAAACAATATGTATGCAAATAATCCAATTAGCCAGGGAACCCCAGAGTGCAAATATGGAAAAGTAGACAATAAAATAAGTCAAGTGGCTATAAAGCAGGCTGCAGATACAATGGCCCATTCATCTCTCCTGGACAAGCCCAAGACCACCCTTCCTTAGGACATCTGTCCAAAAAGCGCTACCCCAACTCTACCATTTGTCTGATGTCCATTTCTGCTCAATGGGGACTCCAAAAGGCCTTCTATCTTGATTAATCTCAATCTCTCCACCATCCCCTGTCTAGTTACTCTCATCCTGTTTCTTTTCTTCGGAGCATTTCTGTCTGTAGAGTTCTCTGGTTCGCTGATTTGTTTGGTTACTCGTTTCTGTTTTCTCTCACCACAGGTAAGGAGCCTGTGGTTTTCTACTAATCCCTGCCATAGGCTAAGACACCGGACCAGGGTCAGCACTTTCCTGAGACTCAATAAACCCTTGAGGTAATAGACAGTGAGCAAAGTGAACAAATGGTTAGGACTGACTCTTGGCAGAAAAGAGAGAGGGCAGAGGCTGCTGGGAATGCTGGCTATGATTCATAGATGTCAAAATAAGATTAGGTAAAATTCTAATTGAGGGGAAAATGATATTGGCCAATTATCCAGTTAATTGGTGTATATCTTACTGGAGAGAAGATTCATCAGGCTTTTAGAACTGTCTCTCCGCACTACAAAGGAGAAACCAACACAACCTATTCTAGGGAGAACAGATACACTTTTCAAAGACTGTACATTGAAGGGATTCCTGCATGGGGGACAGCTAGAGAGGCTCTAGAGGCCATCGATCATCACACCCATCAAGATGCTTGGTTTTTTGCCAATGACAGACCCTCCATCAGGGCTTAAGGATTTGCTTAATGTTATTAGAGAGCATTAGTGTAAAAGAAACCTCAAGGCAAAGAATTTGAGGGAAATTAATTGTTGTGTCTTTGGAGGTAATGTGACAATGTGATTAAGTATATTTTGTAGAACTTATTTTCAGAGTGGGTCAAGTTCTGTGCCTAAGAAATCATTGTCATCATTTTTTTTTTCCATTCAGTTCAGTCATCAAATCTCATCAAATGTATCTTCTGATAAATCAATGAACAAATTTTCTCTTGACTTTCCCAGTGTATTTTATGCATCCTCCATGTGCCTTGCCTGCCTGGTTGGCTCCAGCAGCCTCCCAACAGAGCTCCCGCATCCAGCTCTGGCTCTTTGCGTCTAATCTTCACACTGCCGCAGTGTAACATGTCAGGAGCCAATATAGCACATTTTACCCCCCATTTAAACCAGGTAAAGTCCTTCTGTCATCTTGCGGGTGAGTTCCGAGCTCTAGGGTTATGATAGTGAAGGTTTGGATGATTTATGTCTTTGCTCCTTGAGCTGCTTCATTTTTGTCAGCTTGACATAGACTAGGGTCACCTGGGAAGAGGGGGCCTCCATGGAGAAACTGCCTCCATCAGACCAGCCCTGTAGGCAAGCTTGTGGGACATTTTCTTGATTAATAATTGATATGAGCGGCCTAGCTCACCATGGATAGTGCCTCCCCTAGGACGGTGACTCTGGGTTGTATTACGAAGTGAGCTGAGTTAAGCCATGGAAAAGAAGCCAGTAAGCAGCATTCCTCCAGGGTCTCTGCTTCAGCTTCTGCCTTGAGTTCCTGTCCTGACTTCCTTCAGTGACAGAGTGTGACATGGAAATGTAAGATGAACTAAACCCCTTCTTTCCAGAGTGCATTTGGTTATGATGCTTGTCCCATCATTAGAAAACAAACCAGAAGATTCCCTCCCCAGCATCATCATCTCTTAACATCCCCCAAACCTTTCCCATCCCTAACATCTCTACTCTGTGTTGTAGACTCACGGAATGGTTTGCTGAAGTCCAAACTCAAAACACGGTCTACTGAATCCAAAAACAAGCCCTCTCAACATACTGGCTTTGTCCCTCAACGCCACTATGATCTTATGTAAACAACGCCTCCTTACCATTGAGGACCCATCATTGATGCTCAGTGCCTCCCCAATATTGATCATTCATGGTGCCTCCCTACCCTCTGCTCCCATCATATCTTGTGTGCCCCACTGCTAGGCATGCCATCATTTACCTCAATTGTCAATTCCTGCCTCTATTTCTCAAATAGCCTAAGAGTTCCTTAACAACAAAATATTCATCGTTCAGCCTTATGTCTGCAGCATCCTACATAATTCTGGAAGAAATCTAGTGGACATACAATAAACATTTGCTGACTTCCAAATGAGACAGCCTTGTAAATGGCAAGCATAATTAAACCCACAATGAAAAGCTATGCTTACCAGAACTAATACTAATTGCAGCCTGTTAATATCAGTCAGAAAAGTATAGATGAGATGAGTAAGTGTCAAAATATATGGGAGTTCAGGGCTGCCAAGGAGCTGAAAGACTCGGCCAAGAACACTTTCAAGTTCCTATTTTCCCAGCATGCAGCAGCTGGTGCCTGGCAGAAGAGGAAGGGTGTTGCCATGTCACTGAACAGCAATCGTGGAGTGGCCACGGAGCCAGCAGCCTGGATATTCTTCTCTTGTCCAGATTGGGCTTCAGGCAAAAGGGGGCAGCGCAGCAAGCTTCATCTGTGAAAAGCAGCAGAGGCCAGGGTAGCTCCTGGCAGGGTAATGGCTTACCCAGGAGAACTCTGTTAATTAAGACTCACAGGGCACAGAGCCAGAGAGAGAGGCTAAATACCCAAATTTTAGAATGCAGCTAAACAAACACGCTGCTTATAGCAAGTCTCCCATGCTAAGAATCTCAAAAAAAAAAAAAAAAAAAAAAAAACCAGCCACACTTTGCTTCCCACCACCTTCATCCAGCCACCCACTGTATTTGGATGGTTATGTAATGCTGTCTGCATGCATTCCTACCTTACATCCCTCTTAGCCTTAGCCTGAATTAGGGACTTGGCCATTTGAGTCTATGTTATCCCTAACAGTCTAGTGGTGTGTTTCCATGCACCACATAATCCCTTCAATCTGTCCCCCATATTACCAGAATATGTATTAATTATGTGTATATGCTCTTGCTTGCCTGGATGGCTACAGTAGACTCCTAACAGCATTGCCTTACCCCTTCCGTCTCTTCCCACATAATCTACTGCAGCAGAGTCATGACTAAACAACCAGTCTAACACAAACAGATTTAATTAGGGCTTTGGCAACTTGAGTCTATACCATCCTTAGTGGTATAGTGACAGGCTTGTGTCTACGTGTGGGTATGGACATATGAGTACAGATGCCCGTGGAGCTGCCTAGCATGGGTGCTCAGAACTAAACCGGGATTTCTGGAAGAGCAGCAAGCTGTCTTAACTGCTGAGCCATCTCTCCAGCCATGGAATTTATATTTTTATTGTAGTTGAACATTCTTATGCTCCCCGCTCCCTACCAACTCTTTCTCAAAATTGGTTTGGAATTTCTTTTTGCCTACACAGAAATGCCAATTGCGTAACTTTCTTAATTGAACCTACTTCCTAGATCTCCTTAGAGTTTAATACATATGTTTAAGAACTGCATATAAAATGGTGTGAACATAATGTAAGAATGAGGTATTTTTAGTTGTATGATCTTTATTAGAAAGGTCTCCAAGATTCTTTATGATCTGAATCAGTTTCATTGGAGAAATAGAAGAGGGTGTAGTGACACAGACACAGGACTCAGATGGATGGATGCTAATGCAAGTACCAGCCTTGCAATATAAGTCTCAAGTTCTTCATGTGCAACATGAGAATTACAGCAGTTTCCACCTCAAGGGATTATTTTAATAAGTGCCATGTTGAGGGAAGGGTTGTCCCAGTTGATCAAGAAAGAGATATCAAAGTTAAGAGAGCTATCAGAAAGGAATATTCTTCCAATATCAAAGGGGAAAAATGAAGAACAATATAGTAGGAAATTTAAAATATTCCAGAAGAAGCAAGTTGAATGAAGTTTAAGAAACATTAGACTTTGAAAATGATTTTTTTTAAAAAAACGGATGGAGAGAAACACCAACTCCCAACGTTTATCTGGCAGTGTATTAAAACAAACAAACAAAACTAAACTAAAGTTACTGAGCAGTCAAGATCATCTTACATTCTTCTGGAAAGATAGGTGAAGACAGAAGATAAAAGTTGTGCCAGAACCACAGGATCAAGATTTGCCTCTTTTGAAACCTGCAAAATATCACTCACAGCAGATGCATGCCAAGCATGTTGATGCCCCCTGCCAGCCTTCTTCATCATGTGAGGATTATAGAATCCTCAGAACTCTCACACTCAACTCAGTTCTGCTTTCCCACAGGGCGAGTCTGCTCATATCTGATACCTGCCAATTTAACCCAATTTAACAAACATTTTTTCCGCCCATATCTTCATGATGCTAGGTACTGCTAAGGGCTTTTGGAAATAAATTCCAGAGTTTACGTTTAAAGATACAAAACATACCAGTAAACAACTACAAGTTAAGAATTACCCCCGACCTGAAAATCCCAGCCTACCCTGCTGCACTCTCCCTGAAGATGGATATGCAAGCGTGTCAAGATTAGGATAAGAATTTATACTGTATCAAGCTGATAATAGAAAAATAAATAAATGAAAAAAATGTAAAAAAAAAAAAGAACTTTCCATTGTGGGTAAGGTTGCCCACCTTTCCTAAGGAAGGAGCAGCTAGGTTGCTTTCACCAATCAGAAGACACTTTGAGTAGTATGATCCTCTGAAGTCGCTGCGTAGGAGTGATGGGTGATCCTCTTGTAGAATGGTCCCCCGATAACTCAACATTCCGTTCATCTATTTTCTTGTCATATTGGTGATTCCCTGCCACGTGGCAGCAGCCACAGGCAGTGGCTCTCCTCTGGGCAAAGTCGAATCACTTCTCAGAAAACGTGCGTCCTTAATCAAACCTGGGGGTATATCCTGTCACTCTCTTGCATGGTGTGCTCCGTCTCTTATTCCACTCTACTTCCGTAAATGAGTTTAATATTCTAGTGGACTGGTGGCCAATCTCTCCTTAGAGCTTCACTCTCCCTTGCTACTGTGAGAAACCTTGTTTTTCATAGGTTGAAGAAGTGAAATTAATACCTCACCATGTCACAATCACTTTGTGGAATCACTAGCCACCTTCACATTCAAACCTCTACTCTATCCTTTATTATCTTCCCTCTGAGCTTATGTAAGGGTGTGTCATGCTAGAGCTTTGAACACAGGGCTTCATTCACTTTTAGGCAACTGCTTTATCACTGCACCACATTCCCAGGCCCTAGGGTGCTCCTTGGACCCTTCAAATCTAGAATGGCAACTGACACAACATGGTTTCTTAACTTTTAATAAACTATAAAGGAATTGTTTCCAGCAGCTCATACTTTTCACTACATGGTTCTCTTAGGTGAGTGAATGAATGAAGGAATGAATGAACAAAGATCCTTGATGTTTCCACCTGGGACTGAAACACAGAGCTGTGAGCATTTCTAAGGAAAGTTTGGTGGGTGGTATTTCTTAAAATATATGTAAGAAACTAGTTCTTTTTGATGTTTAAAAGAAGAAAGAAAATTATCTGCAGACATGAAAAATGTCTCTTCTGCATAATAATTGGATTAACATTACAAGGGATGCTGAGCACATTTGTTGAAAAATGACAACCGTTTCATAGGAACTGCTTGGGGCCAGTTTGGGGATGAAACGAGCCCCTTTTCTATGAACGCTTTCATGTGCTATCCACAGGGCCAAGAAAGAGACAAAGAGTAACACGGATCTCCTTAGAAGTCTCACTCTATTCTTAGAAAGTCCAGCTTCTGCCTCTGAAAGTCTTGCAGACCAGAGACCAAATACACAAGGAGCTCTTCACTGCTGAATCTCCTGCAGCTGGCTGAGAAGAACTAAACATGGTAGAGCATGCCTATGGTCTCAGTACTGGAAGGTAGATGCAGAAGGATCAGCTTCAGATGCTCAAGGTCAGCTTCAGCTGTATGAGGAGTATGGGACTAGCCTGGGCTACATTAGACTTTGGATCAAAACCCAAACCACAAGGCAAGGCAAGACAAAATAAAAATCTTTGTGAAATCTATGGAAGTTACAGGGAGTGAGACAAATCACTTTCAATAGAGAAGGAAGCCCATGAGCATGTTGGCTACAGGAAGCCCCAGGGAAAGAGGATGAGGAATTTCTGTGGTAAATGAAATTGTATACACCTGCTGTGGTGTGGTCCCAGAATATCTCAACATCTCCCAAGTCCCTGTTCTCTGACTGGTGTCTTCAGGATGCATGTATTTTCACTGTGCCTGACCTGGCCACCTGACTTAATTTTGCAATTCTTATCTTGACCTAAGAATTTAGCCCCCAGTCAACTTCTAGCTAATCGGCCTTTGCTCTCAGAACACGAGGACTGAGCTGGCCCCTCCAGCATTTGTTTCTTTTGAGCTGTTGTCTCTTTACCCAACCAAGAATTCAACTAAAGTTGCATGCCATAGGCAAGGAATTTAAGTATTTCTTTACCTCAACACCTATTTGTTTACTTTCTGCCTAGAAAAATAATCTTCAGACCTGAGCAGGTGGGAACCTATGCTGAAAAGAGAGAAATGAGGGGAGCTTAAGATAGAAGCATAAGAGAGAAAATATGAGATATAAAAAGTCATATTTTAATTAGTTCATTTATTCCCTGCTTTCATTCCAAATAGTTTTAAGGTCATTCAAACATAAAAATACATCAAGCTTAGATAAACATGCAAAGAAAACATAGGTGGGAAAGCTGGGGGAGGTGATCAATCCAAATGATATACTAAAGACACCTTCTAATGATGCTGCATTTGTCAGAGGTTAAGCACAAATTTGGCCTTGAGCTTATCTTACTGTGCATGCAATTTTTCATTCTGCTTTTTTTTTTAAGTTTGTGCATGCCATTAAATTTTTCCCATTTTACTACTTTACCCTCTTAATAAAGTTTAAAGACCTACCCTGTTCCAGTTTATGGTGTTATGGCAGAAACATGACGTCCTTCTCTTTTCCTTTGCCTTTTTAAACTTTTTCTTAGTTGTCCATGAGACAATATCAAAGATACTATTAGATTACAAGGATCTTATGCTGCAGGTACCAAGGTAATGTCCACTTCAAACCTGATCAAAGAGACCATTGGCAAGACTGTAAATCTCAATAGGAGGGCGGTCTATAATCTTTCCCCGCCCATTCCTCCCATTACCATGGGAACCCTGCAATTAAATAGAGAAAAGGAACTACCTTATTCTGGCTCCCAAGTTTCCATTCTTTGTGATTCCTGAGTTTTGGATGGCATTGGCATGTTTGGTTTATATATCAGTGAGAATGTTTGCCTATGAGGAAATAATAAGAATGAAAAAATTAGTTGAGACTGTAGGAGAAACAAAATAAAAGCATAAATGGCATGGCACAGTGATTGACTAAACCACTGAAGAGATGGCTCAGCAGTTAAGAGCACAGGCTGGTGTTCCAGAGGAACCGGGTTCAGTTTCTGGCACCCACATGATGCCTCACACTATAGGTAATTCCAGTTCCAGTGGATCCAGCGCCCTCTTCTGTCCTCTGCAAGTACTGCACTACATTTACATGGTACATAAACACACACACACACACACACACACACACACACACACACACACATGCACACACACATGCACACAGTCATGCACATGAAATAAAAATAAACAAACCAAGATGGAAAAGGGAATCTCTGACATGGAGGATACAACAGAGGAAATAGATTTGTCAGTCAATCAAATACTAAAGTCAAAAAAGTCATAACACAAAACATCCAAGAAATTTGGGACACCATGAAAAGATCAAACTGAAGAACAATAGGGATAGAACAAGGAGAAGATTACCAACTCAAAGGCACAGAAAATATATTCAACAAAATCATAGAAGAAAACTTTCCCAACTTAAAGAATAAAATACCTATTAAGATACAAGAAGCTTATAGAAAACCAAATAGACTAGACGCCTCCAAAAAAGACCCCTTGCCACGTAATAATTAAATCACTAAACATACAGAATAAAGAAAGAATATTAAGAGCAGCAAAGGAAAAAGGCCAAGTGACTTATAAAAGCAGACCCAATCATAATAACACCGACTTCTCAATGGAGATTCTAAAAGCCAGAAGGTCCTAGACAGACATTTTGCAGACACTAAGAGACCAGGAATGCCAGCCCAGACTACTATACCCAGTAAAACTTTCAATCACCATAGATGGAGTGAACAAGACATTCCAAGAAAAAAAAATTAAACAATACCTATCCACAAATCCAGCCCTACAGAAAGTACTATAAGGAAAACTCAACCTAAGAAAGTCAGATGCAACCATGAAAACACAGGCAATAGATAAAGCCACAGCAGTAAACCCCAAATAAGGGAAATACACACACACACTACCACCAAAAGATAACAGGAATGAACAATCACTGGTCATTAATATCCCTTAATATCAATGGACTCAACTCGCCTATAAAAAACATGGGCTAATAGAATGGATACAGAATCAGGATCCATCCTTCTGCTGCATACAAAAAAACACACCTCAACTTCAAAGACAGACACTACCTCAGAGGAAAAGGCTGGGAAAAGACTTTCTAATCAAATGGACTTAAGAAGAAAGCTGGTGTAGCTATCCTAATATCTAACAAAATAGACTTCAAATTAAAATCAATCAAAAGAGATTGAGAAGGACATTCCATATTCATCACAGGAAAAATCCACCAAGATGAAGTCTCAATTCCGAACATTTATGCCCCAAATACAAGGGCACCCACATATGTAAAAGAAACATTACTAAAGCTTAAATCACACATCAAACCCCACACACTAGTAGTGGGAGACTTCAACACCCCACTCTCACCAATGGACAGGTCTGCCAGACAGAAACTTAACAAAGAAATAAGGGACCTAACAGAAGTTATGACTCAAATGGACTTAATAGATATCTACAGAACATTCCACCCTAACACAAAAGAATACTCCTTCTTCTCAGCACCCCATGTAACCTTCTCTAAAATTGACCACATACTTGGTCACAAAGCAAATCTCAACAGATACAAAAAAAAAATTGGAATATCCTCCTGTATTTTATCGGACCACCATAGCTTAAAGTTAGATTTTAACAATAACAAAAATTATAGAAAGCCTACAATCTCATGGAAACTGAAAAATGCTCAACTGAATTACCAATGGGTCAAGGAAGAAATAAAAAAAGAAATTAAAGACTTCCGGGAATTCAATGAAAATGAATGTACAACATACCCAAACTTATTTGACACTATGAAAGCAGTGCTAAGAGGAAAATTCATAGCACTAAATGTCCACATAAAGAAAATGGAAAAATCTCATACCAATGACTTAACAGCACAGCTGAAAGATCTAGAGAAAACTCACCCAGGAGGAATAGATGCCAGGAAATAATCAAATTGAGGGCTGAAATCAATAAAATAGAAACAAAGAGAAGAATACAAAGAATCAATGAAACAAAGAGATAGTTCTTTGAAAAAAATCAACAAGATAGACAAAGCCTTATCTAAACTAACCAAAAAGGCAGAGAGAGAACATCCAAATTAACAAAATCAGAAATGAAAAGGGGGACATACAACAGACAATGAGGAAATCCAGAGAATCATCAGGTCATACTTTAAAAACTTGTACTCCATAAAACTGGAAAATGTAAAAGAAATGGACAATTATCTAGATAGGTACCACATACCAAAATTAAATCAAGACCAGATAAACAATTTAAATAGACCTATAACCCCTACGGAAATAGAAACAGTCATTAAAAGTCTCCCAACCAAAAAAAGCCCAAGACCAGATGGTTTCAATTAAGAATTCAATTAGAATTTCAAAGAAGAGCTAATACCGATACCCTTCAAATTGCTCCACACAATAGAAACAGAAGGAACATTACTGAACTCTTTTTATGAGGCTACAGTTACCCTCATACCCACACCACACAAAGATGAAACAAAGAAAGAGAATTACAGACCAATCTCCCTCATGAACATTGATATAAAAATACTTAATAAAAACTGGCTAACTGAATCCAAAAACACATCAAAGAAATTATCCACCATAATCAAGTAGGCTTCATCTCAGAGATACAAGGATGGTTGAACATACAAAAATCTGTCAATGTAATACACCATATAAACAAACTGAAAGAAAAAAACCACATGATCATCTCATTAGATGCTGAAAAAGCCTTTGACAAAATTCAACACCCTTTCACAATAAAGGTCTTGGAGAGATCAGGAATACAAGGAACATACCTAAACATAATAAAGGCAATTTACAAGTCAACAGCCAACATCCAATTAAATGGAGAGAAATTCAAAGCGATTCCACTAAAATCAGGAACAAGACAAGGCTGTCCACTCTCCCCATATCTATTCAATATAGTACTCAAAGTCCTAGCTAGAGCAATAAGATAACAAAAGGAGATCAAGGGGATACAACTTGGAAAGGGTAAAGTCAAACTTTGAGACACATCTATTCTTGGCAGCATCAATTTACTTCAGAGATGATGGCCATCAAGGAAACTCCTTATGGAGTTTGCTTGCAATGTGGCAAGGTTAGACATTTGGGCAAGAAGCTGCTCTTGCCTGGACTGCTTTACAGTATGTTATACGAACTGGGCATGCAGGACCCACAGGACAGTGACCGCTGAACTTTGCCCAAACAAGATAGGATGGTCCTTCAGGATTCTTGCTTCACAGAAGAAACTGGCAGACATTTTGCAGGACACAGAGGAAAGTAACTGACAAGCTTTGCCAATATAGGTGGGACAGTCTTTCAAATTTCCTGCTTCATTGAAAAGTCTGCCAGACACTATGGGCCTGTAGGCTGAAGACAGATGCCCCCAGATGTCTCTGTCACTTCTAGAGTTTTTGGAGGTTGTTTGCAATCACTTTTTGTTTACTTAAATAATATATCCTTCTGGAGCCTTTGATGGAGTTGAAGACTGGATAATTACAGCTGCAGGTTTCCTTAGATGTGATAGAAAGTAAATTAGGTATAAAATTTTGGATTTACTAAGATAGAATAGATTGTGAAATGTTTTATTTAAATTTACCAGACACAAATGAATTAGAAATTAATATATTGTGAATGTAATCTTTACTTGATAATTTTCTTATTGTATACAGTCTTACTATGTTAAAGTTAAAATCTTTCATTTTTGTTTAGAAAAAAGGAAGGAAATGTTGGGGAATATTATTTTCATGTCTGTTGTATTTTTTTCCTGCTACTTTTGCTAACAATTCAAAGATGTGATTGATTAAATAATACTAACCTGCAGGCAGGAGGCTGAGTCAGCAAGTAGCTGACAGGAAACGGTAAGGAGGAACCACATGTAGCAAGAGGTTTTGAAGTGGGGACTGAGAGAAGGATGCTGGGTTTTTTGGAAGACCCCAGCAAATGAAGAAGGTTAGCTATTTACTAGTCAGCCTCTCTGAGCAAGCAGAATTCCACCTCAAAAATCAATAAATAAAAACAAACCATTTCTTTTAAATCACATCATATTCATGTATGAAATTCCCAGATTTTTTTTTAATGAAAAGCAGAAAGATGCTCTAAATACCTGACCTGAGACTAGGCAGCCAGATACATGGAAGTACTGACAGTGAGGCGCATGGGATACATGCTGTTCTTAGAGGTGGCCCTTGAGACCCCCCTCAAGATGTTAATACACTCACATTAATTAGCATTCTCCCGTGGTTGGACATTTTGGTGCTATTCAGTTCTTTGCTCCTAAAAGAAAGTCATCTTTGTCCATGAAAGGTTTTCTGCAGTCAGCTAGTTTCCTTGAGAGAGCTTCCTCCAGTACAAGGAGCTTTAGCTTGGGACTGGTTTTCTGTTTTCCCATCGTAACTCCCATTCACTCTAAGCATTTGCTTGACACAACTTACTTCTCTGGTGTTTTCCTCCCTTCACCAAAGCCAGGGAAGAAACCCAATGAAATTGGTTCCTTTAATATCTGTAAAGAGCTTAGGAAAGTCCCACACACACAATACATGTTCAGTGAATACTACTATTATTTCCATGGAGATTAATTACAAATCTCCAGTTGTTTGTGAACACCCACATGCAGATGCTAAGCCTGATTCTATTCATTCCTTCAGATTTCAGAATGGCACTGAATGTATAACAGGTAATTCTGGAGACCTGCATGAGGCCAGGACCTGCTCCCTTGTTGAAGGCTGAATAGCCAGAGCCTGTCGGGTTACCTAGAACCCAGTTAGCACTCTACACCTCAATGAATGCATACCTATTTCTAGAAAAGGAAAAGAAACAATTCACTATATTTTTTTGTTGCATGTGTTATAACATATATGTGGCTGGAGTGCTCAGAAGTTCAGGCAGAGAGAGAGAGAGAGAGAGAGAGAGAGAGAGAGAGAGAGAGAGAG
>CABHPP010135304.1:3443-13931 GCA_902168425.1 Peromyscus attwateri | reverse complement strand
AGAGAGAGAGAGAGAGAGAGAGAGAGAGAGAGAGAGAGAGAGAGAGAATACATGATGCATAGAATGGCAGAGCACATGAGGAAACATCAGTCCAGATTTGTTATGGTAGCTAAGGCCCTTCATGGTGGCTTCTGTGAGAATAAAATGTCAAGGTAGAAACTTGGGATTCATAAGTTTGGGATCCAGGACAGTAATCAATTTCAGCACATTCCTAGGCCCAGGAGTACAGTAGTCTTTGGTTGTATGCACCCAATCTTAGGGTTATTAAAGCAGGTTTACTGTAGTTCAAGTATTCTTTGCTGATAAAAAGTTAGTTCACTTTGTGGACTTTGGATTACTTGGGGTGTGTTTGAAAACCATGCCCCTGGGAAGAGAATTCCCTTTCAAGAAGGACAAGGTGCCCTTGGCATTTTATTGATTGTACAGAACAAAGTTTATCTAACATATACCTGTAAGGCAGATGTTAAGGCATCAAGTACATGAATGTCGGAACATGATTAAAACAAATTCATAATGAAATGCAAGTTACTTGGAGCTCTTCTGTTCTTCCATGGGATCTTTGAAATTTAAGTATATATATATTTTAAACAAATGACTGTCTAGTTGATAGAGTCCTTATTATGTCTTGTTTAAGAATTTATCCTTGCATCCAATTCAGCAAAATTTGAGTGTCTGGTGCATACGAGGCAGAGCCGCCCATGCTAGAGGTGAGAAAAGTGCCAAGGAAGGGAAGTCAATGGAAGAAGAAACATCATACAGACTGAATCTTTCTGAGTCACACGAGGAGACCAGCACAAAGATGGCTGCTTGGAAAGCAAGACAGGATAAAGGGAGCCTCAGAAGAGTCTGGAGGAAGGCGGCTTAAAGGGTAATTCCTCTGGGATGTGGATGATCCCAGTTACCACTGACAGGAGCTGCAACCATTCAAAAGGCAGATAATTCAAAGTGGAAATCATGCACAGACCTGAGACATGCAGATTCTCTGCAAAGTTGACTGAGAAAAGACACACATGCTCAGCAGACCAGTACTCGAAGTGGCATGCAGAGTATGGGGGTTCTGATATTAAAGAGTTGAAATATTTCCTTCTAGAGTGAAGGTTGCTTCCTCATCATGAGGCCCAGATACTAGAGCCCCTTCAGTATAACAAAAACAACACCCACTCATGAGTTAAAATATTCATCAGTTGAGGACATCATGGGAATAGGAAGAGGCAGGGTGCTGAGGAGGCTCTTAGGGATCCACAAGGATGACCTCACCTGGGAGTGCTGGCAGTAGTCTAGAGGGTGCCTAGACTGGTCTACTCTGGTGACTGATCTAGAGAATACCCTAACTATCATCATAGAGCCTTTGTCCAGTGACTGATGGAGGCAGATGCAGAGATCCATGGCCAGGCGCCAGGCTGAGCTCCGGGAACCCAATCAATGAGAGAGAGGAGGGATTCTGCAGGCAGGGGATTTTAAGATCATGATGACCGGCCACACTGGTGGAAACCCATGAACTATAGACTAGTGACTGTGAAGCCCCCACAGGACTGGACTAGGATCTCTGGATATGGAAGACGGTTGTTTGGCTCGAACTGTTTGGGGGGCCACCCAGACAGGGGGATCGGGATCCATCCCTGGTGCATGGGCAGGCTTTTAGGAGACCTTGATTTGGGGGATGTGGGGTGGCTTGGGAGGGAGGGCTAGGGGGTGGGAGGAGGAAGGGGATGGGATCTGTGGGTGGTATGTAGAATGAGTAGAAAATTTCTTAATAAAGAAAAATGAAGAAAAAAAAACATTCATCAGTTACACTGCAGGAAGGTGAGAGGTAGGTGGTCCCATTGCCATTTTGGTATTCGGGATAGATGGAAGAAACAGATCTGTTTCTTTGTGCATGTCTCTCAGCAAGAGGCCAAAACTAAATGTTCAGCCCTTGGGTCTGTACTGCCTGGCATCTTGCCTGAGCTGATTCAGTTTGCCTGGGGGGCAAGTTTGTACAGTTTGAAGTCTGAGCTGGGAGAGAATTTGGGCACTCAATTTCATTCTTGCATCATCATTCCTAACCAAGATAACTTGTTGGAGGATGAAAGACCTTGTGGGTTAGAAATGGGGACCACAACTGTAAACTCTATCAACTCTACAGACCAGGAAGTTCCTGGTTGACCTGGCAGCTGATGCATATGCCAAATGGCCAGAATCTAGAAGACCCAACAACCTGAGGCCAATCCAGACTGTTATCTATAAAATCATGAGCTCGGCAAATCAATCTGCTACATTTAGGATGGTTCGTTGACCAGCAAACTCTAGTAGATACGGCATCTGCATACCCTCCCACCCTATAACACCTCAAGTAGGAATGATGGGAAAGGCCAAGGAGGGAAGGCATCACATTCTGGTCCAGATTTTGACAGGAACACAACCCATGTCAGCCCCCAGTGCATTTTCTGTGTATCTCACTGGCTGTGATACTACACACGGCCTGCTGGGCAGGAAATAATGCAATGCACATCCAGACATGAGTCAGTTGTAAGATGCTTAGGTTAACATTATTTCATTATTTTTTTCTGCTTTTTTGCCTTTGGCAGTAGTCCTTAACTTACCTGTTTCTAGTTAAGGTTGAGTCCCATCTAGACAAGTTAGAAGAAGTAATTAATTTGAAAGGGGGAAGAAATATTTACTAAATTGACTCTCAGAGGGAGAAGAGCCTACTGGTTTTAGTGCAGAAGGGGGCCAGATATAAGAATATGTATAACCTAAGCAAATGAGTCACATATCTAAGAACAGCTATAAAGATAACACAAGCCAAGTAGTCAGAAAGTTATGAGTTGGAGACTGGTTGGCATTCAGTTCCAAAGAAAGGACATGTTTGTATGGAGTGTAGTTCCTACGCTTGCAAGATCAAGCCGATCCAGGCCATGCGGTCAAGCATCTGACATGGCAGAGGGAACCCCAAACGCTTGTTTTACATAGACTTCTCAAGACAAAGTTTGAGTATACCTCTTTGGGAAGAGAGCATTTCTTATGACCATCACACAGCAGGGAGCCCCTACTTATTAGAGGACTATTGATCTGTGATTTTTATGGTTATCATTCTGATAGTAGGAAATCTACATGGTAACACCACAGCTACTTGTTTTGTTTTATAGTAGTTTTCAGAAAAACCAGATCAAAGCATTCTGAGTTAGGCAAAAGTGTAGTGTTATTAAAAGAACAATTTATAATTGGGATTCCACGAGCTGGCAACTGAGCTATAGCCATTTCTGTAATGAGCTGTCAAAACAAGGAGTTTCGTATCACTTGTGGAACAAAATCAAATACAAGGAGACGAAGGAAATTAGCAACATCTGATCTCATTTGGGGTTGAAACAGATATCCCCCCCACTTAAAGCTTTCACTCTGCCAGCCCTTGAGTAAAATGTAGGCACAAGTGGACGGCGTGTATGATGTAAGATGGAAATGAGTTTCATTGATTTGCTTTGGGAACACACAGATTTGAGCTCCACATATAGAGCTATAATCCTAGCCTCAACAGTAACAGGTTGCCTTCAGGAAGGATTCAAGAGATGAGACTCCTAGAAGTGTTTGAGGTGAATGAATGTGGTCCTTTGTTAGGAATGTTATAAGGAATACTCATGGCACAAATGGATAACAAAATATTTAATGTACCTTTAAAATCTGAGATGAACAAGACACAGCGGTGCTTGCCTGCAATCTCAGGCTTGGGAGAAAGAGGGAGGAATATGGTGATATTTTCTTTTGTACTAAAATTTTATTTGTATGTTAATAAATAAAGTTGCCTGGGGGTTAGAGCTATTAGCAAGCCATAGGAAAGCAGGGTGGTGGTGGCATACGCTTGTAGTCCCAGCACTTGGTAGGCAGAGTTAGGTAAGTCTCTGTGTGTTCAGGGATACAGCCAGCATTGGATACACATGCCTTTAATCTCAATACCAACCATGGAACACCTGGAGGTCTATACAGACAGGCCGTGATGAGGCGGTCATGTGGTTGGGTTTACAACCAATGAGAAGGCAGAACAGAAACTCTATATAAGGACTTTTAACACAGGAAATAGGCTGGTTTGGAGAGGTAGGACCACTGCAGGAGGAAGGGTAAGGTTTTAGTTCTTAGCTCTGACCTCTTGGCTTTCTTTCTTGCATTGGTTCTGTATTTTTTATTTAATAAAACGGTTGGTTACATCTACAGAGGAAGGTCAGGAGTTCAAGGCCATCCTAGGCTATGTGAAAAACTAATGCAAAATAATAATAATAATTGTGGTGAAAAGTTCCCCAAAATATTGTGCACCCTAATAAATTTATCTGGGGTCAGAGAATAGAACAGCCGCTAGATATAGAGGTCAGAAAATGGTGGCACACACGCCTTTAATCCTAGCATTCCAGAGGCAGAGATCCCCTGGATCTCTGTGAGTTCAAGGCCACACTAGAAACAGCCAGTCATGGTGACTCATGCCTTTAATCCCAAGAAGTGAGCCTTTAATCCCAGGAAGTGAGGGCAGAAAGCAGAAAAGTATATAAGGTGTGAAAACAAGGAACTAGGCTGTTTAAGCTTTTAGGCTTTCCAGAAGCAATTCAGCTGAGATCCATTTGGATGAGGACTCAAAGACTTCCAGCCTGAGGAAACAGGATCAGCTGAGGAACTGGCGAGGTGAGGTAGCTGTGGCTTGTTCTGCTTCTCTGATCTTCCAGCGTTGACCCCAATACCCCAGCTCCACGTTTGTTTTTATTAATAAGACCCTTTAGGATTCATGCTGCAAATGATAATAATAATAATAATAATAATAATAATAAATCATCTAAGATTATCTGAGCTATACTAAAAATAATGACTCAGTAAATAAAATCAGACTATTCAAAACCAGATAAGTTGACAGCTTCTTTCCAAAGTTCTTTCTTCTTCCTCCCCATGCACCAGTTATTTTATTTCACTGTCCTCTCTTCTCTCTGTACCCATTCTTCTATCCCAGAGGAACATGATTATAGTATTCACTCTCTAAAGCAACAGAAACAAGCAATCCCATTAACTCATAATATCATAGGCAGTGGCACTTAAAACCAGTGATGCTTCTCATCAGATAGGTTCCTAACCTCAAAGGACCTGGGGGAAAGGCCACGCCTACAGCAAAGGCGTGAATGATTCACTGATCACTGATCATGTTGCCTTTCCAGTGAAAGATATGTGCCTTTTTCCACTTCAGAGTTGTGCTTTGCCGTGTGGCTCTGCAGCCAACCTTATTGGTAACTGGAGACTCTCGGGCCACTCCAGAGAAGCTGCTGCTGAGAACTCTGAGTGTGGTTTTGTCGATGGTGTTTGGAGGGTAGTTTCTTCTGCTTTGCATTTCAGATCAGTAGTTATGAATCCAATATTCACTGGCACAGTCATCTAAGATCTTATATTTACTAACACAGCTGAACAATAGACAAAAACTGACCAATGAGAGGGATCCAGATGCCACCTAGCTTTGTGAGAGGGGAACACATGTAGTATATATCTCATGCCTTTGCCTTTTGAATATCCCCAGATGTTCATGACCATGTGAGCATAACATTCCACATCCCAGGAACACACAAAGGAGAGTCTATATGTGTCTTCATTCAGATCTCTTCATCTTTTATCTGGAAAGGACTGCATGCCATGGGCTCAGTACTTGAATGCAGTTTCCTTGGTGTCCCAGTCATGTTGTTTGGACACATCAGATCATGTTAAATCACTGTTAACAAACATCTGGTATCTCCCAGTGACAGGCATTCTATGCCACAGAGCATAAAGCTATTGTAGCAATGGATTTTTGAACAGTCTCCACCTGAATATATCCTTCCTGTTCTCATAAATGTCAACCTGACTCTGCCGAATGACTCTCATTCTTGTGGCAAGAAAACAACATGTGGAAGTAACAACATGGCTTGTATAAGGAAGAATGCAGCTTGCAGAGACCTCGCCATGTTGTTACTTCCATAGTGTTACATGTCTCATGTGTTCTCATGCAAGAGACCTTGTTTTCATTGCATTGGGCACCCTGCTCCGCATCATTAAGAGTTCTGCTCAGATCTTACCTTCCATGAAAGATCTTTCAAGACAGAATTATACCCCCCCCACCACTGTTCCTTCTAAATTTTCCATACTTTGGTCGTATTTATCACACAACATGATTTCTTCTGTTACCTGTTTTATGTTCCAGTTTTTGAGCTGCCTAAGAATTCCATCACAGGAAACAAGATTGTACTGCAATGACCGAGCATTGAGCTTGGGGACTTTGGCTCAATTCCCAGCTCTGCTATTTATAAAAAGTGTGAATGTCATTTGGAGCTTAGAATATATAGAACAGTTGCATGAGTTAATGTACGTTAAAGGGGTTTGCTTGCATTCAATTACTACTTATGTGATGTAAGGGCAGTTTTTTTTAATTCAGCTGTAGAATCATGAACTATTTACTTACTTTGCACCTGCAGTACATATATTTGACAAACCTTTATGAAATTTTTACTAAGTAAAACTGATAAACAAGAATATAAAAAGATTATAGGAAGAAAACTTTTAGCCTCCAACAATATAGATTCTCTAATATTGGTAATTACACAAATGTGTTCTGAATGACTGTAAGTAGAGTTGGCACATGTTTTGTTTTGTTTTGTTTTTTTCCTTCTGAGAAGTCATAGTAAATAATTAAGGCCTTATGGGTCATAGGTCTCTCACAAGAACTAAACTTTTCTGGCATAGTGTCAAAGCCCCACAGAGTGGCTGAGTCCCAGTAGAACTTCACAAAAAACGAACTTGGCTCATGGGCCTTGGGCCTTGGTTTCCAACCTCTGGAAACAAACACTCCAAGTCTCTTTACTTAGTTCTCGTCAGCTTGGATGCTCTAGCAGTATTCTTATGTTATATTTTCATATCTTTTTTATATAGTAAAACTTATCCAGGTTTTTCTATCGACCTGCCTTTTCTTCTTTAAAAAATAAAAACATACACATTTTCTGCTATCCAAGTAACTTGACAGTTTTCTGGCACACTTTCCCCTATATATTAGGAAAAAAAAATTTTCAGCATTCAAATCATTAAGGGTTTGTGGTGCTTTGGATCTTGAATGTTCCCCAGAAACTCACATCCTGAAGACTTGGTCTCTAGATATTGTGTCATGAGGAGGTATGGCAGATTTCAGGAGTTAGGGCTTGGGTGGGGGGAGGAAGTCCTAGGAATTACCTTGAAGGGTGTTTTGAGAGCCCTGTTACTTCCCTCTGTGAGTCACTCCTCAAGAACCATGGCGTGAACAGCTTTGCCGCCTCATACTCCCTGCTAGGATAGTCAGCCTCTCTAGAGGCCCAGGGCCACAAACCATGATAGACTCAAACCATGAGAGCAAGCTCCAAAATAAGCCACTCCTCTTTTGAAGATGCTTTCCCGGTGCGTGCATTTATATTACCGCAATGAAAGCTAATTCGCCCTGCTGTTGATCACTGCTTCGGCAGGGAAGTGGAGAGACAGTTTACTGTTTCCAGTGGCATCCCCAACCCTTTCCCTAGCCAGTCCACTTTTTCTCATCTTGTTTGCAGTGTGCCCTCTCCTGAGTATTGTACCTACATCACGTTTGGGTTGTCCATTCAGTTTTCAGTATATTTTCCCATTTCTCTGCCAGTGTCACATTGTCTGCTGACTCCAATATACCCTCATCATTTACCTGTGTGTTATATTCACTGGTATTCTAGAAATCATGTGTTTCTGTACTGGGGTAGGAAGGGAAATCAGAGACTACTCAGGGAAATAGCTTTGAATGTTTTACTAATTGGGAAGACCGCACCTGCTCATAAGTGTTTGTGAGATCCTATATGTGAGCGTGGTACAAGTCAACCCTTGTTCAATTGTTTATAACTTTCATTATGGTTTTCTTATCTTCTCTCCAAGTCTTGGGCATTTTTGTTATACTAATGATTGAACACCCTGTGCATCTGTACGTGATGGTATCATTTCCTAACAGTCAGTGTTGAGGAACTTACACAGGCCCTCCTCACACCATTGTGAGTTCTCTTTGTGAATCCTCAAATACATTTTAGAATTTTTTTTCTCAGATTTCAAGTTACTCTGCACGCAGATGGTAATTATTTTATATTTCTTTTACTGATGCTGTTTTCCCCTCTTCTCTTTCTTCCAGTCTTGCACTTCTCCTACTCATCTTTTTTCCCTTTAGTCTCACTACATTTTTCAATCTGATATACTGAGGGCTGTTGGGCTTCAGGAAGGACTTTTGGAATAGATGCTTCCAACATGTTACAAGCAGAAGTAATATTTACTGTGGATCTTTACATTTTTACATTTTGATTGACGTGTAGTGATAATTGTGCAGGTTTATGGTGTACGATAGAATGTTCTGTCTTATTTATTCATTGGACAGTGTTCGAACCAGGGTAATTAACTTAAAATTCACTATGTCTTATGGTGAATCCATTCAAAATTCTATTCTTCTGCCTGTCTTGAGTGACACAGCACACCATTGTTAACTACATTCACCTACTGTGCTATAGTTCACTGAGAGCCATTCGATCTACCTGACTATACCACTGTACCCCTTGACCTATCTCTCCCCATTCCCACTGCCTTCTACTCTCCCCAGCTTCTGGTAACAACTCTTAACCTTAATGGGATTAGCTTTGGAAAAGCCCACAGATTAGATCATGTGATATTTGCCTTCTGTGCTTGGTGTATTTTGCTTGGTCAGACCATCCTCTGGGTCTAACTATATTGTTACATATGAAAAGATTTCTTCTTTCAGGGATTTACAGTATTCCATTGAATGTATATGGCACATTGTCATTATCCATTCTTCTACTGATGATAATTTAGGTTGGTTCATGTCCTGTCTAGTATGACTACTGCTGCAATAAGCATAGCGTGTACATATCTCTGATGTACTGACTTTATTTCCTTTGGGCAGTGGGAATGCCGAAATATATGTTAGTTCTATTAAGTTTCTCTAGAAACCTCTCCACTATTTTCCAGAAGTCAGTGAAAATTTACATTTTCTACAGCATCCTTCCTTTCTCTGTACTCCCAACATTGCCTTTTTTATGGTAGGCATGGAGGCTTTTATCTCCTTGTGTTCTACATTGTGATTAATGCTGGTAGGCAATGTTAGCTTTCTAATAAATAGTTCATTTTCACATCTTTAAGGAATGTCCACTGAAGTTTGTAACTCATTTTTTAAACTGGATGATCTGTGAGGGGCTGTGGCTGTTGTTTGGTCCTTTTTCTAAATTATTTAAGATCTTTTTATGTTCTGGATGTTAATTCCTTGCCAGACATAGTTTTAGACTATTTCCCATTCTTTAAGTTACAGTATTTAGCCATGTTAGCTATTCTGTTCATGGTGCTGAATTTTAGCTTCACGTGATATTGCTAGTTTGTTTGTTTGATTTTTCTCTTGTTGCTTGTGCAGTCCTTTCAAAGAGACCTTTGCCAAGGTCAAGGTCCTAAAACGCTTCCCACATATTTCCTTCTAGTAGTTCTATTGCTTCAGATCTGACACTTGAGTTGATATTTGTAGCCGGTGGAAGACAGCCAGCCTATTTTTATTTATGTGGGTATCCAATTTTCTTGGCAACATTTATTAAAAATTTTATCCTTTCCTCATTGTGTATTCTTACCTTCCCTGTCAAAAATATGTTGACTATAAATTCTTTCTTGCCTTTCTGTTCTGTTTATGGTCTGGGTATCAGTTCTTACACCAGTGTTTTGCTGATTTAGTTACTATAGCTTTGATATATATTTTGAAGTGAGAAAGTGTGATGCCTTTAGCTTTCTTCATTTTGCTCAAGATTGGTTAAGGGTTTTTTTGTTGTTGTTGTTTTGTTTTTTTGTGGCTCTGCCCCAAGTTTACATGTTTTTCTATCTGTATAAAGAACGGCATTGATACTGGATATGTAGCTCACTTCAGGTACTTTGGCTGTTTTGACTATTCCAATCCAGGAACATAAGTGTGATGGTTAATCTTGTTTATAACTTGTGTTTGTAGCACAAATCTTAAAAGGTCTTATTAATAAAAACAAACCCGGGATCCAGATATTGGGGTGAATGCTGAAAGATCAGAGAGACAGAGAAACAAGCCACACCTAACCTCACCTCAACAACTTCTCAGCCGATCCTGTTTCCTCAAACTGGAAGCCTCTGAGTCCTCACCTGAATGGATCCCAGCTGAACTGCTATTGAAAGTCTAAAAACTTAACTAGGCTTTAGTTCCTGATCCTCATGCCTTTCTGCTTTCTGCCATCACTTCCTGAGATTGAAGGCGTGTGTCACCATGCCTGGCTGTTTCCAGTGTGCCTTTGAACTCACAGAGATCCAGACAGATCTCTGCCTCCTGAATGCTAGGATTAAAGGGGTGTTGTAGATGTAACCGACTGCCTTATTAAATAAGAAACACAGAGCCAATGTAAAGGTGAAAGCCCAAGAGGTCAGAGCTAGAAGCTTACCCGCTTTCCGCCAGCTAGCTTCTTCCGCCAAGAG
>CABHPP010135303.1:16539-34938 GCA_902168425.1 Peromyscus attwateri | reverse complement strand
TTTTTTTTTTTTTTAGTTTTATAGTAAACTTGATCATATACATGACATCTTTTATTTTCAAGGTTTCACTTCTCATAAACATTTTTATAACTTGCTCAGAACTTTTATGATTTGCTTAAGTGTTTTGGTTTTAGCCTCACTCTTTTAACTTTCATTCTAGAGCAATCCTTTACAACAAAAACATTGCTTAAAACCTGTTCTTACCTGAAAGCATTTCCTTTTTACTTTTACCAAAAAAGTATATTTTATAGTTTACTTGTATTTATAGTTTATTCATCTATTTTCTGAATGGTTCCTACCTGTTTTATTTTTCTTTTCAAAATGTAGTAATTTTTTTTTTTTTGGCTGATCTGGAACTCACTATGTAGACCAGGCTGTCCTTGAACTAAGAGACCTGCTTGTCTACCTCCTCGGTGCTCAGATGAAAAGTGTGGGCCACTATGCCTGGCATTTAATTTTAATCTAACAAATTTATTCTATTGACAATATGTTCCTGAAACACAAGCAAAACATGTTAACAGTCACAGTTCTTTTAAAGCAACACTTTTAAATTAACCAGGTTGTTAGAGATTTAAATTTCGTTACAATAATGGCAGTAATCTGTATTGTGTTGGTGGCTTCTGGGACTGCCGTAACCAACGACTCCGAGGGAGGTATCTCACAGGGCACAAGGATTTCCGTTTAATAATCTTTGGTTTCTGGGAACAATGTTATCTACTTATGCAGAGTATTTCTGTTCAAACTTCATAAAGAGTTATTGTTTGTTGTTGTTGTTGTTTTTTGGAGACAGCATTTCCCTGTGCTGCCCCGGCTGTGCTGGAACTCTTTCTGCAAACCTGGCTGACCTCAAATTCAGAGAGCCACCTGCTTCTGCCCCCCAAGTGCTGGGATTAAATATGCGAGATACCACTGCCTGGTAATTTTTTTTTTTATTTTTATTTTTTGGTTTTTCGAGACAGGGTTTCTCTGTGTAGCTTTGCGCCTTTCCTGGAGCTCACTTGGTAGCCCAGGCTGGCCTCGAACTCACAGAGATCCGCCTGGCTCTGACTCCGAGTGCTGGGATTAAAGGCGTGCGCCACCACCGCCCGGCTGTGGTAATTTTTAATCCTTTAAAAAAATGTGTGTTTTAGTTAGCTTATAAAATAGCTGGTTTCCATGTTTTTCATATGTTTTGCTTTTGACTGCCTTTCCTCATTCCAATTCCTGTTTAAATCTTTCTGTCTAGTGTTTAAAAATTCTGTATTTCAGTTAATCACAAAATCACAGAATCCTCTTCAAAATACACACACTCATACTCATACACATATAAAAAACAGACTGGCCCAACAATAATTTGGTGCATGGTAAGTTAAATGTATAAATAACACATCCACAAATTGTGTTACACACGCACGCACGCACGCACGCACGCACACAAATTCTACATTGCTTTTAGATATAATACATTCTATGAAACTCACATGAAAAACAGTGATCCTAGACATATGACAGAATTACACGAAATCCAAGTACCCAGTAAAAACCAAGTAGAGCGTTTATATCTATGAGCTATAAAGATGTGTCAGTGACACAGATGATTGAAAGATGAAGTTGCTATGCAGAAAAACAGCACAGGGACAGATGCCCTTACAGATAGAAAGATGGGAAGACATTTTCTTCCTCAGTGTTATTTTAGGCCAGAGGTTTTTACTTTTTAATTTATAGTAAGGTTAAACTGTATTTCCCATTCTTGCTTTTATATCTAAAAGAAACATGGGATGAGAGAGAGAGAGAGAGAGAGAGAGAGAGAGAGATGGATGCACCTGGGGTACTTAAATCGAGTTTCCTTCCTCAATTAGGCACTATAGATCCATCCAGGATAATCCAGGTACTCATTCTGAGTTCTTCACCTGGATCAAATGCCAAAGGTACATTCAGTGAAAAGTATAAAGATATAGATACACAAAGTATCTGGGTTTTTAGACCTCTCATGAATGACTTATTTTGGCCCTGAAAGTTAGGAAAGCCTCTTCCTCAAAACATCATAATGAGGATACAGAATTAAAGATGGGAAGTCAGAGTCTTACCAAGAGATAAAGCACCTGGTAATAGAGGGCTGAGGTGGTTGCAGAGTTCCTTATATTCAAGACTCTTAGATTTGTGGATAGTAGTGAAGTAGGGGCTGTAGTGGACACTTTTAAGATTGTGGGATAAAGAGATTTTTATAAACAGCCAGTTATTTCTGATGTGCTTTGAATCTAGAATGTGCTTCTTTGGGGACTAGTTCCTTCAATTCTCACCCTGAGAGAGGTTGGTTTCTCCTGGGCAAACCATGTGCTGTATCAAGGAACTGATACACATTTTTCTAGGGAATTTCTGTATTTGATGCCAGTGTCTGAAGGGTGAATCTATTTAGTCTTATCAATAAAAACCAGGAGTCAAATATCAGGGTAATAACTTGAAAGATCAGAGAAGCAAAGAAGCAGCCACTAGTGACTGCTTACCCCTCTGGATCCTCAGACTGAAAGGGCCCTAGATCCTGTTTCCACCCACCTTATATTCCTGTCTCCACCTCTGGATTGTGCTGGGATTAAAGACATGAGCCTCCCAAGTGCTAAGATCAAAGGCATGTGCCTCCCAAGTACTGGGATTAAAAGTGTGGGCCACCACTGCCTGGCCTCTATGATTAACTGGTGGCTAGCTTTGCCCTTTGATCTCCAGGCTTTATTTGTCAGAACACAAACAAAATATCACACAACAATTGACACTCATTAATCATTACCTGAGTCTTCAGCAATAAAATGGAAACAGAGAAACCAAGGTAATATAACATGTAAGCCAAGAGCAGAGCAGAACCGAGTAGAGGAGAATAAGGAAAAATCACCAACAATGCTTCAGAAGAATCCTGTGTGAACCTCCAGGGACTGAAGTGAGCCATAACAGGAAGTGAAGCACAGTTCTGCACAGTCACCCTCAGCAGCCTGAGAAATGCTTTTTATTCTTTAGAGTGTTGACTTAGTTAGGGTTTCTATTGCTGGAAAATGCCTTACAGCTGGATCTCATGGAGGCATTTCCTCAACTGAGGCTTCTTTTTCTGATGACTCTAGCTTGTGTCAAGTTGACATACAAAACCAGTTAGTACAGGTGTTGAACTGGGCAATCCTAGGATATGTGGCTTCACTGGAGAAAAGAATTTCAGAATTAGCCAGTATAAAGACTTGGGATTTTATTAAAGATATTTCAATACAGATATTGAACACAAGGATTAAGAGAGGTATTAGAAAAGAAAGTAAGATATACCTCAGAGCACAGGTGTGGGTTTTTCACAGAAGAGTCATCGTGTATATTTTAGTAGCACGGGAGCATGATGATTGGAAATTGGCAAACTTGGATTGTAATATGTACTGATTTAGTTTCTTGGGTAATAAAATTGTCTCTGAAGAGGAAACCCTAAACATCAAGAACAAAGTAATAATAAATGTTTGTATACAACCATCAATATTCTTAACGCTTCATGTCATTAAAACCCTAAGTCAGTGTTTGCCACATAGCATTTATAGTTTATCATTTGTTATGATACATTTTATGGAAAACTCAGAGCTAGTCAATGAATAATAGAGTGCTCAAGTATATTAAAGCAATACTAGGTGGAACAGATAAAATGAGAAATCTTTATTGTTGTATGTTGTGCTTCCCTAAAGGAGGACCCAGTTTTTAAGCTTTCCAAACTCCTTGGACCAGGGGGAAAAAAATTAAGAAAAATTGGGATGAGCTGCAAACAAATTTAAATAAACCTATGCTTCAAAATGACTGCTCAGTTTTGAGTTAAGTGTTCTTGGTAATTAGTAATAATGAGGCTAAATTGTTTTGCCACTTTTATGTTCTCATCAAGTTGTGTATGACAATTCCTACACCGAAGGTTCAGGGATCTTGGAAGTGGAGATGGAAAGTCTGTAAGAGCTAGAGCACCAGGATGTGTGCTGAGAGACTGAGTCTTCTATATAGAACAGGAAGCCACACCCACAAAAATTTAATAATATGATTGCCTAAACAAGACCCGAGCAATGACAACACCAGCTAACATGCCTATGAGTGGGGGCAATCTCACAAGGCCCTACCTCTAGGTAAAGAACTACAGGCAGTGACTTCTGAGAGAGGGAAATTAATAGATGAGCCCTCTAATTGATTATCCAACAGCAAATGATTAACCCTTAGATGTATACGTACTAGCAAAACTAAATGGACTCAGCAGGATGTATTTACGTATTTGTATGCATGTATATATGTACACATAATAATTAAAGAAGTAAAAGAAAAACACCAGAGATAATACCTGAAAGTAGAAGGAGAGCTTGGAGATAGAGGAAGGGAACTGGGTGGGGGAGCAGGATATGATAACAGTGAACTGAAAATGAATAAAATCTATTATATACATGTATGAAATGTCAGAAGGAAACCAAGTATTCTGTATAATCAATAAAAACTAATAAAAATGAAAAATACTATCATTTGTAGAAGATTTTAATAGGACACTTACTCATACATATGTATGACTGTAATACATAATACTCTTCTAATATGCATGAATGTCTTATATTCACATACACAGATGAACAAAACATAATAATATTTTTGCATTGTTTTCTGGCACTTCTTTCTGTCCATGTCTGAACTGAAGTATTCCTTCCCTCTTTCTATACAAGGGGAGACAGATGACTTTAGAAACAGTAAGTATTCTAAATGATTGCTGTATAAGTCGTTCAAGTATCCAGATTTCTTGACTGTGAATGCTCAGTCATTTTTTTGTTTACTGAAATTAAAATAAAATTTTATAAAAACCCAGGGTATTGGGGGGTTGTTTACAGCAGATTTTTTCCAAAGGTCTCTAAAGTATTCTATCAATAAGTATTGTCTATATTTGAAGAGTGTTATGAAAAATCTGGCTAGAGAAGAATTTTTTTAATATGTAATCAACTTGAAATTGATCCTTATGTATATTGTGAGGGAAGAGTCTAATTTCATTGATAACATATGGTGCCATCTGTTGTGAACTGATACCGAAGATTCTAGCACCATTTATTGAACAGTGACTCTCCACTCCACATGTCTGTAGTGTGTCTTTGTCATACATTCCATTCCCATGTAAGGGTGGGACTATTTCTGGGGCCCTACTCTATTCTTCAAATCACTTGATCTCTTTACTAATACTGTATTGCAATAATTGCTATTATTTTATAATATACTCTGGCATAGGTGAAGGCAGGTCTCTGCCTTACTTACTTTGCAGGATGAGATTTTTTTTTTCTTTTTAACTTGGTGAATTAACCACAAAATTTGACACTGACCCCTGGAGGCTGGATTTTGAACTGTCATGGGCATAATTTCATTAGTGTTTTTAAGTTAAGGACAGCAAGCATTCTTTTGTTCTCTTTTCTAAAGGCCCGGGAGATAGCTGCTCTGGGGCCCACTCTTCTTGTTTACTGCCTGTGAGGGGGTCCTGTCATTCTGTCTTTCCATCACATCTTCTCAGAGCACCAGGGACCCACAAATGATTCTGTTTGAGAATTGCCTTGCTGAAGTTCTTGGGTTGCTTAGGGATTGTTTTGAATAAGATGAGAAATCTCTTCCTTCTAAATGAACACTGTTTCCCTAATGAGAAAGTGATCAACATTTGAAATGTCTCCTGAGGAATGAATTGATAAGAACACGTTTCTTCCTCCAGACTCTTGTTTTACCCAGCAGGAAAATACAGTGGTGTAGAGTATGAAGAGACACACTGATATCTTACCAGCCATGTCTGAAGGCTTCTAGAGAAATGTTTCTTCACGGCATGTTTTATGCTGGTTATGTTTTTTCATTTTAAGGAATAAGTTTAGAGATGGGGTACAGAAGAGCCACAGCTAGTTACTCCAAAAATTCCTTGATGAAAATGAATTGTTGTTTCTGAAAACATTTGGAGTGTATATTAAAAGAAAATAAGTATTAAGTGATTTCTCACTAAACACAATATATATCCATTAAAGGCAAATGTTACACATTCCCCAAAGAATATGAAGCAAGAAGCAATCAAAGCTTTAAACTTAATTGGTTTTTGTTGGTGGTTTAAGATTTCTGTGTTTATAATGGCTGCTCTCTTTTTGGAGTGGATCAGGTAGGATGCACACATGCTTAAAAATGTCAATGATAATCAACATAAACATTCAGAATGACACTAAGGCTCTGCCCACGTCAGGGTCTTATTGGTGTTGTTTTTCTGATGCTTTGTGTGGAGTGGAAACTGGCTTGGTTCCTATTGTCTTTGGCAGCAGCAGTAAGTGGATCAGAGGACAGGTGGCCCTACAGGTCATCTAGGAACTGTGATCAGAGTGAGTTAATTTTGTTATTGAAAGAGAAACTTGTGCCCAGCAAGAAGAAATCACAGGGAACGAGAGGAATATTTTAAAGACCCTTCAGCTCACATTCTTTTGAGATACACTTATGATCATCATTAAAACTCATTCATGGATGTCTGTTGCTGACAGGAACAGGTTTTAAGCTGAGTGTACACTGGGGATAGTGTGGCTCTTGATGGCCAGGGGATGTCAAAGGGCACTATGAAGACTGCAGGGTTTGTGGTAGATCCAGTCCTTCCTTTGCCTCTTCAATGTGAGGCTAGAGTGAACCAAAACTGCGTACACTGAAACAGTTGTCTTGTGTATAACACAAAGCACGTTGGTTAGCAGAACAAGGAAGGAAGGGAAAGGAGATGCAGAAAACAACACAACAACACAAAACCAAACACATGGCAACAGCCATCAGATTTCATTGTCTATCCTAAATGGTGATACCACTTCAGTGAGACACAGTTCATAGCTGTGGGCTAAGAAGTCATTTAATTCAATTTGGGAAGAAATAAACAGTTAGGCAATCGCTGATTCTTCCTTGACCAGCAAGGGATTCATATTTGTTCAGCTTATAAGAGTCTTGTATTATTGGAAGTGTGAGGTGCATGACATAGCCCTTAGTACATATTAAGCATGTTATCTTAAGTAGTGTCAGTATTGTGAATAGACATTCTCTTGAGTGTGAATAACCCCAAGCAGAAGGGCAAAGAATGACTTTAGAGCCAGCATCCCTGACCCATCCCTCTCTTTCCTGTCTCTCTCTACTCAGTAGGTTCATTCTTTCCTGTCAGTTGCTTCTCTACTCAGCTGGGGATACTGAAGCAGGCAGCTTTGTCCTACCCTTTTGTAGTTTGGGACAAGACAAAGAGTTGTCTCCATCAGCTCTATTAAATAATCCTTAGACAGTAGAGAACCTTCACTAGTATGATGTAGCCAATGTGTCCATATTTTGGACCAATTACCAATCAGTTTTCATTAATTAAGTGAAGAATTTGTCAATTGTGAAGACATGACACATAGGTATTAAACTGTAATTGTTATTTTTACTTTTACCATTTTCTGCAACTCTTCTTTATCTGGCTCAATTCTACTTGTTCTTTAGAATTTGCTGCAGGGCTTGGGAGCAGATGGCTAATTAGGTAAAATGCTTGCTATGCAAGCATATGGACATGAGTTTGAATTTCAAGAATCTAGCCTGGTGGTAGTGGCACACACCTTTAACCCCAGCACCTGAGAGGCAGAGGCAGGCAGACCTTTGAATTCAAGACCAGCCTGGTTTACAGAATGAGTTTCAGGCTAGCCAGGGCTAATAAAAAACAACAACAACAACAGCAACAACAACAACAACAACAACAATAACAACAACAACAACCAAAAACCCTGTCTCAAAAAAAAAGAAAAAGAAAAACAGAAAAAAATGAAAGAAAAACCCAACAAAAACAACAAAAGAATTTCAAGAATCTATATAAAACTAGACACAATAGTATCTATAATCTTAATAATTCTACAATGAGGTGGGAGGTAGAAACAAATCACTAGAAGCTCATGGGTACCTAGCATGGCTTATGCAATGGCAAGCAACAAGATGTGCTCTCTCAAATAAGGTGGAAGGCAAGGAGGACCTCCCCATGTGTGCCATGGGACCCACCTACATGCATACACACACACACACACACACACACACACACACACACACACACAAATTTTTGAGGGAGATATGGTATTTCAGACTAGTCATTTAACTATGTAAAAATGTGTTGCATTTGTTGCATTATGTAAAGCTGTGTTGCTGTTTTACCTGCCCAAGGCACCTGATTGGTCTAATAAAAAGCTGAATGGCCAATAGGAAGGGAGGAGGTATAGGTGGAACTTCTGGGCAGGAAGAGTAAATAGGTGGAGGATGCTGTGGGATGTTCTGCATGCTGTGAATGTGTTGCTCTGATTGGTTGATAAATAAAAAGCTGATTGGCTAGTAGCCAGGCAGGAAGTCTAGCCAAGATAAGCAGACAAGGAGAATTCTGGGAAGAGGAAGGCTGAGTCAGGAGATGCCAGCCTGCTGTCCAGGGAGCAACATGTAATGGCATACAGGTAAAGCCATGGAACACAGGGCAACATATAGATTAACAGAAATGGGCTGAGTTTAAGTGTAAGAGCTAGTCAGTAGTTAGCCTGAGCTAATGGCTGAGCAGTTTTAATTAATATAAGCCACTGTGTGTTTCCTTGGGTCTGAGTGGTTGTAGACCTGGCGGGACACAGGAAAACTGCAGCTACAGGAGGAATTTAGGCTTGAGGAAGACAGAAAAAGAGATGCCAAGGAGATGCCAGGGGCCAGTCAGCCAGACATGGAGGAAGCAGGAAAGTAGGACATACAGAATGAAAGAAAGGTAAAATGCCCTGAAGCAAAACATGGAGGAATAGAAACAGGTTCTATTAAATTAAAAGATCGAGTAGGGCAAGCCTGAGCTTAGGCCAAGCATTCATAATTAATAATAAGTCTCTGTGTTTTTATTTGGGAGCTGGTTGGCAGCCCGAAGAAAAATCACAACTACAATTATGGCTTTTCAAAAGACTTCAGGATGGGTTGTATATATTTTTTTTTTTTTTAGGTATTCTAAAATATTCCCTTTTGTCCACTTTTCCTGAACTTGAACTTGCTGACCAGATTCAAATGTAAACTCTGAGCTCTCTGAGAGAAGCTATAGCTGATGCCTCTGATTCTTTGCATCCATCAAGTAGGTGGTGAAGCATACAGAACTATCTGTCAGTTTTTGGTTACATACTAACTGTGCTGAAGCAATATTATCTAAAGATAATATGGCAAAAGTTGATTTTGATAATCCCTTGTTACATGTCAGATATGATTAGAGGGACTCCACAGGTATTAACTCACGCAGAGTGGGTTTACTGCCGTTTGTTTAACAGATGAAAAAATGGAGGCACAGAGAAGTTAAGTGGCATGCTAAGGACACACAGCAAATAAATAAATAGTGGGAATAGGTTTCAGATATCGTTCATCTGGCTTGAGAGCTCAGCATTAGGTTGTTAGTTCTTAAGTTTCCTTAAGTGTGTTTTAATCGTGTGGTGCAGTCATAGGATCATAATCTTTTCCATAGCACTGCATTGAGACTGAACAAATAAAACTCCCCCTTCATTTGTGTATCTCTACACTCTATACATCTCAATCACTCTTCCATTCCTTCTTCACCATCACCCAGATCAGAAACCCTCCTCAGAGCCAGCCTGGCTGGTCCAGGTGCAGTGGATTCATGGGCTCTGAAGCAGCCTTTGCTTCTACATAGCGTTCAGGTAGAAATTTGTCCCATCTCCCTAGGCAG
Organism: Peromyscus attwateri; assembly: GCA_902168425.1. Taxonomy (NCBI): domain Eukaryota; kingdom Metazoa; phylum Chordata; class Mammalia; order Rodentia; family Cricetidae; genus Peromyscus; species Peromyscus attwateri. The sequence goes on along the minus strand of CABHPP010135303.1, from coordinate 25,241 downwards.
ATAAATATCATTTGTATAGTCTGTGCCAAGTATTGCTCAAGACCACTGCAGACAAAGTTTTGAAATACTTGTAATATTTTATAAAATGGGAGAAGCATTGGACTTGAGACCATGGGATAAAGCATGTCCTTCGAACTGTGGTGAAGGTGATGACTTGGTACTTTTGGGATAACCGGTGTTTGCTGCAGAGCAGACCTTGTTTGGTGTTGGGAAATGGCCTGGATCCTAGTTCTGCTGTTTTTAACATAGACACCAACAGTAAGCCACCCACCTCTCTCTGTTCTACAGCTCACTCATTTCCCTGGTTTTGCTGTGTAACCTACAACAGAGCACAATGGCCTCATTCATACTGGCGAATGTCTGTGGCAGGGGTCTTAGCACCCAGCCGTGGGTGTCATTTCTAAATGTCTAGCATGAATCTGCAGGCTGGTTTCCATGGTATCATGCTGTAATCCCTCAGGCATGTGGAGGGACCATAGTATCTAGGATTTTCCTCTGAAGATGTGACTTAATCAACTGTGTTATCATCTGTGGCAAACTTCTCCTTGGGAAGCCTTTTGCCTCTGCTGGGTGGTGCAGGGCCCCAGAAATGAAAACTTCCGAGACTTCTACTCCAAATTCACTGTGAGAAATCAGCTGTCACACTTCACACTTCTCCAGACTCAGCAAGCAGTTCAACGAGGAGTTGGCCCACACACACAAAAAAATCTCCCAGTGATGGGCAGCTGGTTCTTCATTTGTATATGTGACTGAACGATGGTCCATGATTCCTGTCCTCTTACACCTCATTCTCCCTGGCTCCTGTTGTTTTGTTTGTTTGTTTGTTTGTTTTATCTCTCTCACCTTGTTGATGGCATGACACCTGTCACTTTTTCTTGCCTCAAATCCCTTTGTTGTGGGCCCCGGGAATCTGGAGACACAGCTGTTGACAGAAAACAGTCTCACTGCATCTTCTGTTCTCCTGGTAGGCGGTGAGACGGTGGACCAGAAGTTCAAGATCATTCTCAGTCCCCCCCGTTTCTTGATTTTGGAGAAACAGTTAAACCCACGTGGGCTCAGGCCCGGCATGCTCCCAGGCTTCCATCTTCCCTATCCTCTTCTGCCTGGCTTCTTCCTGCACAACTGCATTATAGCAATATTGCTAAGGAGGGCACTGTGTGGACTAATTTTAGCTCTCATTTTGCTTTGTAGTGACACTCAGCATTCATTCATTATTATGATACATTTTATTGTGCATATCTGAGGCTTACAATGCACTGTTATAGGTGGTGAAATGGTTACCATAGTGAGGCAGATTAATACATCTGTCATCTCACATAGTTAATTTTTTTTGGTGATAGGAATAACTAAAATCTGTTTATTTAATAAAAATCCTTAATATAATTTTATCAATTATTTATTAGTTCTGAGGTTGTACAGCAGATCTCTAAACTTGTCCAACTTACATATTTGCCATTTTATGTCCTCTTGAGTGCAGATTGTGATGGCTCAGCAGGTAAAGGTGATCTCTATGATGAAAGGAAAGAACCAACTCCACAAGTTGTCCTCTGACCAACAAACACCCAATGCCCCACCTACCCGCCTACAATCAAAATGTATTAAAATTAACAAAAATTTTAAATTAAAAATTTACATTTGTTTGTGGGGGTATGTGTGGGTTTGTGTGTCTCTGTGTGTGGTGTGTTTATGGGTCTGCACATGTGACTGTTGCCCGTGGAGGTCAAAGGACAACTTTAAGAAGTAAATTCTCTTCTATCATTAGGTCCCAGGACTGAACTCAGGTCATCAGGTTGGTGGCAAGTGCCTTTTATTCACTAAGCCATTTTATCAGTCTCTCTCTCTCCCTCTTCCTCCCCCTTATTTGGACAAGGTTTCATGTAGTTCAGGGCCTCACATTTACTATGTCACTGAGAATCACTGTGAACTTCTGATCCTCCTGCCTGTACTTCTCAAGTACAAGGATGGCAGTTGTGCTACCCCAACTGGTTTTATTTTTGTTTGCTTTGGGGACCTCTGTGTTGTTTTCCATAATGGCTGCACCAATCTACATTCACACCAGCCATGCACTAGGCTTCCTCTTCTGCATACCCTTGCCACCATCCCTGTATCGATGAGTTACTTTCTCTCCCTCACTTCCCTGGCACCAAGCACACTGTATTCCTCATATCCTGTTGGTATTTCCTTCCCATTCCCCTTGACCTACACGGCAAAACAGAGCTCTCCTCTATTCTTCTTTTACATGTGCTCGCCACCCCTCAGGTTGGATTACTAATCATGTTTACTTGTGACTTTATCTGTTTAATGTCTGTTTTTTGAGCTTTAGACATTGTGGTGGTGACAACCAAGATTTATCCCAAATTAAACTCTTGGCCACTGTTTCTTTTCCTTCTCAATTTGTTCTGACTTTGGTATACACCATTCATTTGGTATACACCATTCCGGAAATGCCACCATTGTCTGTCTACCTGGTACCCAGGACACAACCATTTGAATTCAAGTTTATCAGTGCTACTTCCAAAACACAGCTTTGCAAACCAACATTGTTGCTGTAGTGTGTGTGTGTGTGTGTGTGTATAAGAGGAATGGGGAGGAAGAGAGAAAGAAAGAGGCTGTAGTCCAGGGTAGTTTCAAACTTGTGACCCTCTTGTGCCAGATCTTGAGAGGGCTAGGGTAGGAGGTGTGGGCTACCATGTCCAACTTGTAGTAGCTTATTTAAAAAATAGATTTACTTTATGTGCATGTGTGAGTGCCTTCATGTGTATATAAACAAAAGGAGTATGTACTGTAAACGGAGGCAGAGCTTTTCTGTCCCGACCACTTGGTCCCAAATAAACACACAAAAGCTTATATTAATTACAAAATTCTCAACTGGTACATCAGACTTATTACTAACTAGTTATTACATTTAAATTAACTTGTTTCTATTAATCTATGTATTGCCATGTGGCCCGTGGCTTTACCAGTCCTCTGGCTTCTTGCTTCTTGGGTGGCTTGCTGGTGCCTCCCTTTTTCTTCCTAGCATTCTCCTCTCAGGCTCTCGTGCTCAATCTCTTCCTGCCCAACTATTGGCTAATCAGCTTTTTATTAGTAAATGGGAGTAATACATATTCATAGTGTACAAAAGATTGTTCCATAGTAGTTATCCTGGTGCCAGCGGAAGTAAGAAGAGGACATTGGATTCCCTGAAGTAGGAGTTGCAAGCAATTTTGAACTACCATATGGGTGTTGGGAACTGAACCTGAGTCTTTTGCAAGAGCATAAAGTGTTTTTAATCAGCCATCTTTCCAGCTTCTGTAACTTTTAAAATATTTTTTATGCATTGAAATTATAATTACATTTCCTTCCCTTTCCTTCCTCCAACTCCTCCCACATATCTCCTCTTGCTCTGTCTAAAATTCATGGTCTCTTATTCTTTAATTGTTGTTTTGTACACACACACACACACACACACACACACACACACTACACACACACACACACATACACACACTCCTAAATAGATAAATACAACTTGCTCAGTCTGTATAATGCTACTTGTATGTACATGATTTCAGAGCTGACCACTTGGTATTCCTGCAATTGTGTGTTTTTTTTTAAATAACATTCTCACATATACTGTTTTATTATTACAGTTCATTCAGTACACTGTAGTCAGAATAATATTTTAAAGGTAAAGCATTTGGGCAAGTTCCCATGTTCCATTGTCTTTAGGATGAATTACAAAGTAAACAACAGTCAATATGGCTGCCCAACCTGGTGCCTGACAACTCTTACTGTCTTTTCTTTGTTTATGATATTCCAAGTGCTGAAGCCTCTTCCCTTGCTGAGAACGCCCTTCACTCTCTCAAAGACTGATGTCGTCCTACTCTTTACCTTGCTGATTCCTGCATATCCCTCAGGTGTCAGGAGTGAGACATATGTACATTCTTATAGCATGCTTAACTTTTACATGATAGCACCAACCACAACATATGGCTTCATTTATTTGTTGCCCTACTAGACTGTGAACTCTGGTTTGTCAAGCTGAAATCTGCCTTCCAACCCCTGTACCTTTAGTGCCCAGCACATTCTGTCATGTGACCTGGGCCCATTAGTCCATTTCACATGTGTAAAAGTTTCATAAAAATCCTCTGGGTCTAAAGGCCATGGTCTAAGGATGGTTTGGGACTACTTTGTTCACTCATTTATTCCTTCTGTGTACATCAAGGCATTTTAAAGTCTAAGGCAGAATACATTATTCTCTTTGTGCATGCATATATGTGTTATGGACACATGTGGGCAAATACGTCAGGCCAAAGATGGCTGTCAAGTGTCTTCCTCTTTTGCTTTTGCCTTATTGTTCTTTTGAGATAGGCTCCTTGATCATGCTCGTCTTTTACACGTGTCCTGGGTATTTGAACTCAGGCGCTCTTGCTTTCAGAGCAAGCCCTCTTGGGGCCATCACTCCTAGTCCTCAAATATTATTTTTAACACCCTTTAACTCTTTTCTATCTTAAGAATTATCAACAAGTTACATAGAGTTTGTTAGCATTTAGGCATCTGTACTGGCCTGCCCTTAGGGTGCTGACAGGATATAACCTCAGTTGCAGCCACTAAGAGCGGCACCTCCTGTGCGCATTCCTTAAGTTTCCTTATGAAAGGCGGGCCTTGTACACCTCCCTTCTCTTTCTCTGCTCGATCTCTTTCTTTGCCCTTGACCCCAGGGACCTGTCTCTGCCCCTTCTCTGCCCTTTCTCTCCCCCTCCTCAATAAACCTCTTGTGTGGGTCCTGTTGTATGGTGTGGCTCCTTCCGGTCATTTTAAAAACACAACATTTGGTGCTGTGACTGGGGAAGACTCTTCCAGCACTCTGAGACATGCCGGAACCCTGGAACCTGGTCCGCCAGTGACAGCCCAACTTTCCCATCTAATGGATCGCTGTGACTCTCCATCTAACAGGGAGGATTGTTAAGCTCCCTGCCCCCCTCTCAGTTCTGGCCATTTCCCATGAATGAGGCTTCGTTTCTTGAGCGCAGTCTTCCCCTTCTGGCTTTTCTCTAAATCCTGGTGCTAGACATGACTGTGTCTCACTCAGGCTCTTAGCCCATCGGCCTCTGCGTTTTTGGATGACGGTCCACTAACCAGTCTGTGCCTCCTCGTTGGTCCTCATTGAATCTCTGATTCACTAGAGATTCCAGCCCTCGGACCTTCTCTACCTCACTCATGGAAAATGGGCCTACCTCCATATCTAGCACCTGATTTAAAGGCTTAACTTATCTACCTTTCTCATACTCCTTAGATACCAATCAAAATGGCTGCTTACCTGCACCCCATGTCCCGGTACTTCACAGGACCTTTGCAACTTCTGTCAGCAATTTGATAGATGGAGGGGTTACCCTCCTTTCAAGCCTTCTCTAAGTCCCTACTCTGATGCAGCCTTTCATGCTTTTACTCTTTTGCTTTCCCCGTCCCTCAAACCTCTGATGCTAACTTTGTTGCATGTGGTATGTTTGCTTAGTGGCAAGCCTCAGCAGGGCCCACCAAAGACACCCACTGCACTCCAGGACCCTACCCCCCTGCTCTCTTCCATCCACAACAAATCTGCTTTCTCATTCGCCGACAGCTTTGCCTTCCATTCAATACCAACAATTGGGTCTCTGGTGGGGCCACCCGCCTCTGAATATTCCCTTAGATGTGAGGCTTCATTTCTCGAGCACAGTCCTCTCCTTGCCTTCTGACTTTTCTCGAAGTCCTGGTACCAGGCGACTATGTCTCTCTTGGGCTCTTAGCCCTCAGCTCCTGTTCATGCATTACTGAGTACTGAATAGCTTGTGCCCACTTAATCTGATTCTGTTTGGATCCCTGGGATGTCAGAACATTCAGGCCTTTGGATCTTCTTCTCTCTGCCTCATCCTTGGGAAGTGTGTCGTACACCTCCTTGCTCCCATTGGGATGTCTTTTGGAGACCCACTGACTATTCTTTGGAGCAGGCAGTTGGAGGACTGAGAAAGAATTCTCCACTTTCTTTCCTTTTCTTTGCTCCAAGACCTGCTTGTGTCTGTCTGCTCTTCCTCTCTAAATGTTCTGTTTGCTGCAACCTGTGAATCAGAGATGGAGAAGCCAGTTTCATCTTGCTCAGTACACACCAGTTCTCCTTTCTGTTTTACTCAACTCCTGTTTAAATCTGTGTGTATGTGCATGTAACTATTAACAGCAACCACATGGCTCTCCTCCATCTTGGCTGGTGACCTCATCATGATTTCTTGTGAGCGCCAGGTAGTCGACTTGGATCCATCTGAACAGCCTCTTGCCAGGTCCAATAGGTGCCAGACAGTTCCACAGAGCCTGGACAGTGAAGTGGAACAGCCTGCTACCCTAGGACGTGGCCAGCACTCTAGTTTTCTCAGGTGCCCCAAAGATGAACGACGGCCCCCAGGCCAGCAGGAAGCAGTCTCAAGAACATGGCACCCTCATTCCCGCCTCACCTGCTACCCCTTTCTAACTCCTCACCTTTTTATAATAAACAAAGGGGAGGAATGTTAGCATTTAGGCATTTGTACTGGACCACCCTTAGGGTCCTGACAGGATATACCTCAGCTGCAGCCACTAAAAACACCCTCTGTGCTCATTTGTTAAGTTTCCTTATAAAAGGTGGGCCTTGTACACCTCCCTTTTCTCTTTCTCTTCCTTTGCTCTGTCTCTTTCTTTGTTCTTGTCCTCAGGGATCAGTCTCTGCCCCCTTCTCTGCCCTTTCTCTCCCCTCCCCTCAATAAACCTCCTACATGGGCCCTGTTGTATGGTGTGACTCCTTCTAGTCATTTTAAAAATACAACAGAGTTCCCCATGAGAGCAGCCCCCGACAGAGACCATGCTTGCCCCGTCTGTGCTGGCTAGTCTTATGTCAACTTGATGTGCAAACAAGCCAGGAGTAGCTAGCCAGTAAACAACACTCTTTCATGGCCTCTGAATCAGCACCTGTCCCCAGGTTCCTGCCCTGTTTAAGTTCCTGTCCTAATTTCCTTCAATGATGAACAGCAATATGGAAGTGTAAGCCAAATAAACCCTTCCCTCCCCAACTTACTTTTTGGCCATGGTGTTTTATAGAAACCCTAACTCATCAGCAAGTTATACTGAGCTTCCCAGGGGTGTAGTCTCTGACAGGGACCATGCTTGTCCCATCTATCAGCCTACTTGGATAGAACAGGCTTCAGGATCACAGTTTCTTTTCTCTGTGCCCTATACCACTTCATCCCATTATGTTTTCACTGTTTGCAATTCTTTCCCACATAATATGAACCTGTTTGCCCAAGTCCATGAGAAGTGACTTACAGGGTCATCTCTATCATCTCTGTATGTTTTAGTCAAACAAACATCTCTTGGACAACTATGGGCAAAACTCTTAAGAGACATTTTCTGTATTGATTTTTTTTTAACACCATGGCTTGTTGTGTAGCCTAAGTTGGTCTTGAATTCGTGAGGTTTCTGTTTCAGCCTCCTGGGGTTGGAGGTATGAGGCACCCTATCCAGCTCTTTCCCACTGATTCCTTGTAACAACATCTGATAGTGGGTTTTATCATTCTTGTAAGAACATGGAGAATTAAATGGCTCTCAGTCATGGAGCTGAAACCTCTCTCTTTTTGTTCTGATATGATATTTTCATTTTCCAAAATCACGAATGCATGTTTAAAAGTGAGCACATGGCCATGCTGAATGATGCCTGGTAAATTCTTCTTTTGGAAGACATGTTTGAAAGGATTCTATTTCACGAGAGTAAGATGCTGGCGATCCAGAAACCATGCAGAAGTTAGCTGTGCCATGTGCTTTGGACAATTCATTCCCTATCCAGCCAGGCAGAAACATGGCTCCACCCTTTGAGACAGACATCTGTTCAAATATAAATTTCCTGTTTGGTGAGGCTTCTGTTCTATTGAAGTAAAGGTCTCGATATGGCTGAACAAGTCAATCATTATAAACCTTGTTAGTGTGACAGCCCCCTGTGTATTGTTAATTGGAAATGAAACACAAACACACCAAACCCCTGCAGTATCCGCTTCACGGTGCATAAATCTACCGTGCATCATGTCACTTGAAATTTGATGGCAATCTACCAAATGACAGAAAAGACTTCATCCTCAGAGGGCTATGCAAATAAGCACAGACTCGGAACAATAAGGTGAGGGGACACAGCCTGTCCTTTGCTCTCCCTCCCCCCACATCCTTCCCAGAGAGCATTCCCCAGGGTAATTTCTTAGTGGCAACTGGTGAATTATCCAAATACAAATGACCAGTGTTTTCAGTTCTACGAGCCTATCTGGCTTCAGATGGCCTAAATAGGATGGAAGCATTCTTCCTGCTCCTCACTTCTCCAAACTGGAAGATCGCTTGCAGCAAAACCTTCTCAAACCCTCATTAAGCCTTCTTAATTGCTTTCCTCGGGCTCTCTTTCCCTTTTATTTAAACCTCAGAGGTGAGGGATAATCTGCTGTTAGTTATGCTAAGATAAAGATGCTTATGTATCCCCCTCCCTCCCCCTTCCTCCCAATTTATCACAAGTCTATGAGAAAGCCTTTCTTTTTATTTCAGGTCTGAACTAGCTCTCTAGGCTGCCCCTAATAGGTCTGGACTGAGGCTGAATTATTTACCACCAGTTATAGGTTTCTGAATAGACACAGCATTTCTCTCTCTCTCTCTCTCTCTCTCTCTCTCTCTCTCTCTCTCTCTCT
>CABHPP010135303.1:630-16529 GCA_902168425.1 Peromyscus attwateri | reverse complement strand
TCTCTCTCTCTCTCTCTCTCTCTCTCTCTCTCTCTCTCTCTCTCTCTCTGGCTCTTCTGGGAAGATCTATAAATTGTTAGAATCAGAGCTGGAAGTCTTAAGGAATCATCCATGCCAGTGGCTTGTGGATTAAATCATCAGGAAATTGGCCTTCTGAATCCTTTCTTCTGGGTCATGGCCCACCCTTGTCAGGGCTGCCCCCAGAGGGAGCCGGGACAAGCCAGTACAGTCATTAGCAGTTCATGGGAGGCAGAAGCTGGCTGAAGTCTGGGGAGGCTGGGCTCTCAGAGTACATAAATGGGCACGCTAAGCAGAACAAGCAGAAGGCTGGCAAATGAGGCAATCACTTGGAATGGTGGCCAGATTATAGAGGGAATGCTTCCAGCAAAATCACTGCCTACCTCATCAAGTTTTTTTTTTTTTTTTTTTTGAGAGTATCTAGATGCAATGTGGCTTGCTTTCTTTGTTTCTTCTTTGTCTCTTATATGTGTATGCAAGTGGGTATAAATGTGGTATGTATGTGCTTGTGAGGATGTCTATGCATATGCAAGTGTGTGTGTGTGTGTGTGTGTGTGTGTGTGTGTGTGTGTGTGTTTGTGTGTGTGTGTGTGCTTGTAGGGGCCAGAGGTTACCATGAGGTGACTTCTTTCATAGTTCTCTATCTTGGTTTTTAAGATAGGCTTTCTCAGTGAACCTAGAGTTCATCTACTGGGCTCTGCCGAATGGCCTGCTCATTCTGGGCATCTGCCTTTTTCTACTACCCAGGGCTGAGATTATAGACATGGGGTACTGTGCCCAGCTTTTTACATGAATGCTAGGGATCTGAACTCAGGTCCTCATGCTTGTGGGGTAAGCACTTCATTGACCAAGTCACTTTTCCAGCCCCAACTGTGGATTTCTATGGGCTGAAAGTTAAAAGGACTATGAGAGTATAACAATCCCAGTTCAGGAACTTTCATCTTTTGATGGTGGTGGTTGTTGAGAAAGGCTCTATATCTATAATCTATATCTCAGACTGACCTGGAACTCACCATTTAGCTCAAATTAGCCTTCAGTCAGTGGCCATCTTCCTGTCTCAGCCTTTCTAGTGTTAGAGATTACAGGCATGCACCACAATGCTTGGCTTCAGTGACTATTTAATTTTATATTTATATTGAGACAGAAACTTGTGTGGCCAGGACAGGTCTTGATCTTGCTATGTAGGTAGAGCTGGCCTTGAACTCCCAATCTTCCTTGCTTTCACTTCCCAAATGCTAGGATTGCATATGTGTGTCACAAAGAAAGCAATACTTCCCTACAAAACATTTTAATTAGTTAATTAATTATTTTATTTTGAGACGAGGTGGACTGGAACTTCCTATGCATACTAGACGTAGGCTATCCCCATGCCTATGTCTGTGGAGTATAGGCATTACAAACATCTGTCACTAGGTCTTAAAAACAATGATTTTATTTTCTGTTGCTGGATATAACCTCCATTTCATGGTTACATACTGAGCTTTTGAGCAAAAGAAGAATTTATTAAATTTTATAACAGTTTATTTCTATTCATCTTTAGTCAGGTAGCTCTAATTTTTGAGAGGGTAAGTGTGGAAAAATATACTCCATCCAACAATCTGACTCTATTTGAAACCTGTTTTATGATAAGTTATGAAAAATCTACTTCTAAATCTTCTAGCTTCACTGCACATCAGAAACAGCAGATTCTAGTCCTTGTTGATAAACAGAGAAAACAGTCTGTCTTTGGAAAGCAAATTATTTTTTTTTCTTTCTGGTACTGAAGAACATTTGACTTTGTAGGAAAGCTATTGGTTTCTCAATAGAAGCTGTTTATATATTTTTTTTCAGGATGAGAGAATTCCTCCATTATATTTTCACATGACTCGGGAATGCCTATACTTCTATAGATTTCAGAAAATATACATGCTGTGTAATTTTATACAATGTAGATGCATTCTATAGCTTTCATGAAGTTTTTATTGGCTTGTAGAGCCAAGAATGTATTACTTCAGTTTCTGATTGATCTTCATTAAGGGGAAGGATGACATGTTAAGCATTTTTTTGTTTTGTTTTGAGAATGGAGCAAGTTTCCTAAACATTGTTAATCATTAAAAAGTGTTTGCTTATATTTAAAAAAGACGTGTGTGTGTGTGTGTGTGTGTGTGTGTGTGTGTGTGTGTGTAGGTGCTTGCAGATAGAAGAGGGCATCTGATCTCTGGTAGCTGGAGTTCAAGATGGTTGTGAACTCTTAACACATAGCTTTGGCTACCATTTTCCAGGGCTCCCTATATAACTAGAGATTTTATAATTGCACAGGATATTACCATCTCTTTTTTGCAGATGAGGAATTGACGTTCAAAGATGTCATATGACTTCTCCATGATTTCCTCAATAAGAATGACAGAATCAAGTTTGGCTGGGTTTGACTTCCAAGGCTGACCTTTGGCCCATTGTCCTATCTCCTTGGCAGTGACTGTACCTATATGGTTCATGACATTACTCTAGCAGTCTGTACTCTGCTTGGTACAGAGTAGGCACTTAAGGAAGATTGGGCAGATTGACAAAGCATTGCTAAAGCACACAAAAGAAGTATCCTCTTGGAAACTGGTAAATAGGCCATTGGGTTAAATTTATTTTCTCTGAAATAGCTTTTTTATGCTTAGATGCAGGACTCATCCTCTCTAGGACATATGGTTCAGTTTTCTTTAGTTTCTTTATCTGAACTTGTCTTTGGCAAACTGAGGTCAGTGTTGAGTTTAAGGAGAATAGTGTTAGAATGATACTGTCAGGAGCATTCCCAGCTCTAAAGACCCTCAGTGACTGGCTCTGCAGATAGGAGTGTGGTTGCCATTTGTTCCTACACATTTGGCCTTCTTAAAAGCTTGAGTAGGAAGGAAAAGGAAGGGCAGGCCTTTATCTTTGAGCCCTCGTTTGCTCAGCTTGTGTCCTCATAAGTGCAGGATGGGAAATGTAACTTATTATTGCTCATTAGAAGATCGCTCTAATTTACAGGCCTTCGAATGAAGTTATGTGCATGCTGCACTTTTGAACTCCTCATTGAGTCTATTAAATCATATCAAAATGCTGTTTGTGCAGCAGGTGTACTGGTGACTTGAGCTCAGACAGGGCCTTGGGTATGAAATGTCAGTGTGGCAACATTATTCCCTCTTCTAGGCTTTCCCAATTTGTAACATCTGTTCATGTTTGTTATTGAACTCTTGGGGATCACTTGCCCCAAATCATGCTTCACTTCACAAAAATTGTAGTTTTGAGGATAGATTCCTGCCACTCTGCTAGAGATAAATAGTGTGTCATGAGAAAGCACAAGGGTGGGGCTATCATAACTGAATAGCCCTCTCAGTTAGCTGCTGCTGATTAGAGCCTGAAGGCTCTCCTCAAGAAGAATGATCCCAGGTGCTTGTGGGCTACAGAGTTTCTTGCTTACTGGCTGGCCTTCAATTTTGTTTTAAACTTAGCCTTTAGGACAAAGAAGTCTGGAAATTACAATGAGAACGGGGTGGGGTTGCTGCTCTACTTGGTGGTCTCTGGGCTGTGTCAGTGACTAGGACCTCCCTACTACACAGGGCCCCATGCTGGCTGGCTTAAATGGCAGAACTCGAGCATTTCACTTCTGAAGGATAGAGGTCAGAGGGTAAAGTGTCAGCAAGATTGCTTCTTCCTGGGTGCTACTGGGGAGACTGTTTCCAGCTTCCAGTGGTTGGAGAGCAAGGAGACTATGTGGTGTTTCTTGGCTGGTAGCTACTGTCTTAGTCTTCACTTGCATCCTCCCAGGGCATCCTTTCCATGTTCAAGTTTACCCTTCTCAGGACGTTTGCCCTGTTGGACTAGGGCCTATTCTGATGACCTCATTAATTTGACCAAATGCAAAGACTTTCTCCAAATTTGGTTACTATCAGAGGTTTAAGGTTAGGGATCCAGTACCTCTTTAATTACTTGTGCATGTCTGCATTTATGTAAATGTATGCATGTGCAGATGCTGGGGAATCAAAAAGAGGACACCAGATCTCCTAGAACTGAAGTGACAAGTGGTTGTGAGCTCTGGGAACTGAACTCAGGTCCTAAGGGGGAACAGGGAATGCTTTTAACCTCTGAGCCATCTCTCCAGCTCCTAGAATGGCATTGAAAAATTCATCTATGTTATAACACTGATCATTTCACATATATTTCAATTATTCAGCATAATGTACCTTGTTTCTTTAGTTGATGACTATTATACCATCATTTGAATTTATTTCACTGTATTTATCCTCATCAGGCAATGAGTATTTGGCTATTTCTACATTTTGGCTTTTGTGAACAATACCTTTATGAACACTTGTGTACTATAAGGTTTTGCATGAATGTACATATTCAATTTCTTTAGGAGTGGAATTGCTGAGTTTTCACTAGGATGTGGATGTGAAATAAATACTTTCTCCTTTTGCTGAGTTCTAATTATCTGGCCGAGTTTACCTATGTAGTTCCAGCTGGCCTCAAATTTTTTATCTTTCTGCCTCAACCTCCCAAGTGTTATCAATCTAAGTGTGTCCTGCTATATCCTGTTTTCTCATTGCAGTTTTGATTTGTGTTTTCTTCATGAATAATGATGTTGAGCATCCTTTTTAAAGAGCAAAATAATTATTTATACATTATTTTTAGAGTAATGCAATTGTCTTACATTTAAATTTTGCAAAACATTCTTGTTCACTCAGTAAACATTTACAACCACATTTCTTGAGTGAAGCATGGAAGAAATTTCAGACTGAAAGTACCTGAGTGTGTACTTTTAAGAACATTTGACCCTAAAGGCAGATTGTCAAGGGCCATGAAGCTTTAGGTGAGAGTTGGCAGTACTGAAGGTGGGGTAGGACAGGAGGGCAAATGAAAGTTATCTGATCTCCATTTAGCCCTCCACAGATTTGGGTTCTCACTCAGAAGGTAGAGACCCACAGATAAGACTTAGAATGATTTAATAATGACTTCAGTGATGGACTTAGAGAAATACCACCTCTGGGAAGCCTAATGCAAGAAGGAATTCCATTTGTTTGTTTATGGATCTCACTGGCAAATTCCAGACAATACAGAGGACCAGGACAACAGGAAATTGAGGCTGGGCTGATTCACAGACAGGGGTGTGTGTGCACAATGGCTCCCATGGTAGATTCTGGAAACTTTAGAAGCTATCTGTGTGGTAGCTTCAGTTAACAATACTGCTCCCGTCCACAGCATCATGAGTGACCTTTCCAGACATAGAAGATGTTACATCAGGGTCAGGATTCCTGCAGAGGGAACATGGTGAGAGGCACGTGGTAACCCAGAGGACCAGTTGAGTGCCCCTGAGGGCGACTCTCACGTTGGGAACATTTTGAACACATTTGGAGAATCCTGACCAAAGCAGATAAATTCTAGTTTTATTGTTAACGTCACTCTACTTTTACTCCTTTGCTAGTGTACCTGGAGGAAAGCATAACTTACAGATAAATAAGATATGGCTTCTCCTCTAGATAATATATAGAAGAGAGGGGATACAAATGTAATGAGAGTATTACTAAGAAAGGTATAAAGTATTTAGTAGTGTGTACCTTGAACAGATTCTTCACTCCACATTTCAAAATCCATAATCATTCCTAAAGCTGGATCAGTGAACTTATTCAGACTCTGAGATTACTCTTTATTTCTGATGCCTATTCCTTTCCACTTTCTTGCATTTGTGTCTTGTTGATTGTTTTCTCAATTTCTATCTTTCTGCCTGATTCCATAAGCTTGAAGTATTTACTTAATGTGTGAGACCCTTTAAATTGGGTGGTTGTCTGTTCTGCAGACCTTAACTTCCTTGTTCTCCCGTCTGACCTAGGATTTTGCAAATACTTTAGGTATTTGTCATTATGCTGGTGTTCACAAGGAATGCTGAGATTCTCTTTGCAGATATAGGGTGAGGAGATAGACAATGAATCTGGATAGTTTAATATGTTTTTTTTTTTTAAAAGAACTTTCAAATAGTTTGGGATAAAAAGAATACCATGGACTAAGCAGGAGCCAACTTATGAAAGGTTAAGAATATTGGATTTTATTTTGAAGACAAGCAATGGGAAAATCTGTTTTCTAAGAGGACTCATTTTGGAAATGTCGAAATTACTGTCCTAGAGGCCTTGAGGCAGGAGGAAAGCTATTAACAGCATTCCACATGAAAGATGATGGTTTAAGATGTGGCATCAGACATGAAGAGAACTATAGATGCTAGAGAAACCCTCATAAAACAGCTGCAAATGGTTGTAATTTATCAGCTGTAAAGGTGAGGTGAGAGGAGGCAATAGCAAAATAAATGTCAGTTTTCTGACATGGCATTTGGGTGAGTGATGGAACTATAAAGATGGAGAATACAGAAGGAAGAACTTCACGACAAAGTGGGCAGTGCATCTTGTTCTCGTGCCTGTACGGCTTTGGAGACCTTCATGTTTGAATGAGGCATTGTGATTGCTGCTGTATTTTATGACATAGCCCAAAGCCATTCATCTAGTTCCTTTAGATAATACGTTTTGCTTATTGTGATGGTTAATCTTGGTTGTCAACTTGATGGGATTTAGAATCACCTAGGAGACACACGCTTGGGAGTGTCTGGGAGGGAACTTCCAGAGAAATGTAACTGAACAAGGAAGATACAGCCTGGATATGGGCAGCACCATCCT
This sequence comes from Peromyscus attwateri, assembly GCA_902168425.1. Lineage (NCBI taxonomy): Eukaryota > Metazoa > Chordata > Mammalia > Rodentia > Cricetidae > Peromyscus > Peromyscus attwateri. Next base: position 9,843 of record CABHPP010135303.1, on the reverse strand, counting down.
GTGGGCTGGGGCTCCAGACTGCATAAAAAGGAGGGAAGCACCAGCATTGGTCTCTCTCTGCTTCCTAACTGTAGATGCATCGTGACCATCCACTTCACGTTCTTGCTTCCATGCCTGATAGACTGACTATATCCCCTTCAACCATGAGCCAAAATAAACCCTTCATTTTAAAAGTTGCTTATTCTCAGGTATTTTGTCACAGCAATGAGAAAATGAATCAATACATTTATGCTCTTCATTTCTATACCTGATTTCTCTACATGAAATAGAATTCCCTGAGCTGCAGAAAGTTTACTACCATATAGGGAATGGTTGGACCAAGAAAGAGCATGGTGGGATTGCTGTTTTTTTGTGATACCCCGGTCATGTGTTATTTACACACTGATGTATCCAAAGGCTTTTTAATTCATATTTTAGCAATCTCATTAAATTTTTATTTTTATGTCCTATTGAGAATAAGTTTATTTTTTTTATTCCTTTAGTGTTGACAAGTTTATCAGTTAGGATACTTTCAGAAAAACCAAAAGAAAATTTATTTGGCAAGTCCAGATGAATACAATGTCAGGTGTGTATGTATGTGTGCATTTGCTGTTGATTTTTTTTTAAATAAAAAGGATCTAGGTTCTTTTCTTCTTTATGCTCTATTATCCCCAAGTACTGCTCATTTCATCCCCCCATCTGTGACCTCATGGGTTCATGCTGGCTGCCACAGCTCCTAGGATCAGGGCTCCCACTAAAATATCTGCTATAGCAGTACATATACCCAGCAGATTTCTCTTTTTGTGTTTTATTGGTCAAACCCTGGACCAAATAGATTACGATTATTGTAGTTGGCATAGACCAAACAAGAGATATTACCCAGAAAACAGAATATTGTAGCCTAAACAAAAACATTGTTTTCTTACCAAAGGAAAAGAGTGTAAGGGGTGATCAACAATGTTTGCCTACTGGAAAACAAAGAAATAGTCAATCAAATGTGGGAGCAGAATTAGTCAGTATGAGTTTGGAGTGATGTAAATCTGTCTGTCTGTAACCTATCTTTATCTATCTATCATTTATCTATCTTTAATCACTCAATATCTATCTATCTATCTGTCTATCTATCTGTCTGTCTGTCTATCTATCATCTATCTATCTTCTATCTATCTATCTATCTATCTGTCTGTCTGTCTGTCTGTCTATCTATCATCTATCTATCTTCTATCTGTCATCTATCTATCTATCTATCTATCTATCTATCTATCTATCTATCTACCTATCTACCATCCACCCATCTATCTATCCTCTTTTATCATCTCTCTATCTGTCTGCATTAGTTAGGGTTTTTATTGTTGTGAAGAGACACCATGACCACGTCAACTCTTACAAAGAAAACATTTAACTGTGGTGGCTGGCATACAGTTTCAGAGGTTCAGTCCATTATCATCATGGCAGGGAGCATGGCAGCATGCAGACAGACAGATGTGGTGCTGGAGCTGAGAGTGCTGCAACTTGCAGGCAACAGGAAGTCAACTGACAGTCATATTAAGGGAAGCTTGAGCAAAACACTTCAAAGCCCTCCCCCACAGTGACACACTTCCTCCAATAAGACCACATCTCCCAATAGTGTCACTCCCTTTAGGGCCCATTTTCTTTCAAACCACCACATTATTTATCTGTCATCTACATTTGTCTAATATCTGTTTCTATTTGCCTAATATATCTATGCTTTATATACCCATCCATCCATCCATCTACCCACTATCTATCTGCTCATCATGAGTCTAGATAGCTGCTTTCTAATTTTACTAATTTCAATCCAGAATAATGTATCATCCTTAAATTTATTTATTTTTTGGTCCAGAACAATGAGAGAACTTATCAATATTTTACTTTAAAAAATAATGAAAATAAATTGTTTCCATAATAGTAGTAAGCCAGAAATATCTTAGGGATATATTATTTTCTGTATATTTATGAATCTAATGTAACAAACTGTTCTTAATTATTTCTAATATTTGTGAGACCTATCCTTTCATCATTTTTGGCAAATTGGGGTGATGGTCATTTAAAGAACAATCCTAAAAAGATATTTACAGTTGTTCACAGATGAAATCTAGATAATGTTTCTCTGCCATTAACTGGAATCTGGTTCAAGCCCTGAACTTGTGTCCCTTTCCTGACACACACCAGCTAGGGATGTGTACAGTAGCTGTTTTTTTTTTTTGTTACCTTTTTAAACAAATTTTTATTTATTTTTATTTTATGTGTATTGGTGTTTTGCCTGCATGTATATCTGTGTGAGGGTATTGGAACCCCTGGAACTGGAGTTACAGACAGTCTTGAGTTCCCATGTGGGTGCTGGGAATTGAACTCCAGTCCTCTAGAACAACAGCCAGTGCTCTTAACTGCTGAGCCATCTCTCCAGCCCCTTATGTTACCTTTTAAAAGTCATCATTCTTTTTCTGAATTAAGGCTCATGTTTATCTTGTTCCTTGTTCCTCTGGCTTCAACAGAATATATTTTAAGGTTCATCCTATGCATAACTATCTTTACTCTTTGATTCCCATAGTCTATATCATAATGGATATAATGTGAAAAGACCCTCAAATCCAAATCAGGACTGCTGTAGTATCTGGTCTCATGGATGGAACAGCTACCAAGTTCTCAGCGCCTCCAGCATGCAGCCAGCGGCCATTTTTGGACTAACTAGCCTGAATCATGTAAGCTATTGTAGCATATCCTCTTTGTAAAACATAATCAATTATGTTGGTTCTTCTCTTCTGAATTCTGACTAGTAATGGCTAGTGATTCAAGTCAAAAGACTTCTTGATCCTTCAGTTAAAAGTTCTTGCTTATAGATGAGCTGGAAATATTTACTTTGCTTTCTAGGTCAAAACACTTTTAAAACTTTTTGTTTGTGTAAAGATAAATGATATTTCTTTTGTCATTTAAAAGCTATGTGCATTTTTGTAATTAAATGTTTAGCTATATTCTCAAATTTTGTAAGGCAAATGTAATATACATTATTTGGGTCAATTGTCACATGTATGTTTAAGCATTTGGAAAGCAGACTTTGGAAGTAAGGAGGCCCTCCCTTGTCCCCTTCAAAACTCCCTGTCCTTGGGAGACTAGCTCCCAAACTCTGTAACAAGGATAAAGAAATTCGGTAAGCAGATAAGTATTAAAAATTTATCTTTGAGAGCAATTAAAAGATAAATGGTTTCCAGCTGAGGCTACAATTGTGTATCCCATAATATGAAAATGCCTGCAGTGGGAAAGAGCCAGAAGCTCTGCTTTGCCTCCCCCTCCCCCAGCCCTTCGCTGGAAACCCCAACAGGGTTGTTTCAGCAGGGCTCTCCCAGCTACTCTGTGGATACCTGGAAATCCCTGACTTGATGATGCTATCTTTCAGCTGTTATTTGTTCCTTGACTTGGAGGTTTCACCCAAGAGGATGCTCTGCTCTGCCTGGTACTCTCAACTGGGAACTCTGACCTGCTGCCTGGGCTTCCCTGGTTGGTTTCTGCTGTATTTGCAAGCTCCTGATTTAGTGGTGTTACCTCTTGTTTGCCTTCTTAATTGGACTACTTCAATTGTCTCTGACCCAAGGATATTTCCATTATCCAATTTTCGCAATTTACCTGCTACTTACTATTTATTGTTTTACTTTTGCTTGCAACAGGCTTAATAAACTCATTCAGAACTGAAAGCATGGATGTTGAAGGCCTTTCTCCAGACTTCACAGAACAGCAAACCCCTGTTTGTTCTGAGACAAAGGATGATGCCATGACCATGCTCATTTTTATTGAAAAGTGTTGTGATTTCTCTTAAAATGGTTCTTTGACAGACAGCAGATTCAAGGGAGGGCTCCACTTATGATGGAGTGGAGATGGGAGTGAGGAGAGTGAGGGAGGAAAGTACAAAGAACTTTCTAACCATGGCAGGTTGTGGATGAAATTCTAAATGATCTTAGTAAATAAGAAACACAGAGCCAAACACAGAATTAAAGCCCAAGTGATCAGAGCAAGAGCCATGACTCCCTTTAGCTTACCACTTGCTGCCGTCGCTTCCCCGTGAGAGAGAGAGACCTTCTCCTGTGTGACCTGTCTTTTTATTGCCTTTCTGTTCTGCCTTCTCATTGGCTCTAAACCCAACCACATGACTTCCTCATCACTGCCTGTCTATGCAGATCTCCAGGTCTCTATGGTTGGTACTGGGATTAAAAGTTCAGGTCACCTTACTTGACTGTGTCCTTGACTACACAGAGACCCTGCCTGCCATGTGATTGGATTAAGGGCGTGTGCTACCACTGCCAGACTTCTGCTTAATGGCTATGACCTCTGATCTCCAGGCAGCTTTATTTATTAACATACAAATAAAATCACATTTCAGCACAATTGAAATATCACCATGTAGGTACATTTCATTTGATGCTCACTGGCTAGTCTTTACAACCCTGTGTGCACTTAACATCACATAGTCAAACAGTTACGTCTATAAACACAAAACCTTAAAACCAAAGGAACACGCATCCTAATCTTACTCATGACATTAAAAAAGTTTTAATAAGGGAATCCCCACAGATACCCACATACTTCTTTGTGTGTATGTGTATATGTGGATGCAGGTGCTGTTTCCATGCGTGCTTATGTAGAAAAGAGGACAGTCTTGGATGTTGTTCCTCTAGAACCGTTCATCTCATTGTTTTGAGACAAAGTTTCTTCATGGCCTGGAGCTCACTGGTGAAGCTAGTCTGGGTGGCCATCAAGCACCAGGGAATCTACCCTTCTCAGCACCTCCAGTGCTGGAATTATAAGAACGTGCCAACATTCCCAACTTCCCCCCCACCCCTTGGGTTTTAGGGATCAAACTCAGGCCCTGATGCTTGCACAGCGAGCGCTTAGCTGAGATATCTCCCCAGCCTCTGTCTTTACATTTTAAATGTTTACCTATTTGGTTACCAAATGTTATATTCACTGTATACGGAGCTATAAAGATGAATGATGTGTCTCTAGGCCACACTCAGCCAATCTTCTAGTACATAAGGGTAAACAAACATATAAAGAGATAATTATATAACACTTTGATCAGTGATATGATAGAATTACTTTTAAAAAAAGGCTGCTATAGTGACGTGTGTGCATGAGTATGTGCATATTTGTGTAGCTAATGATGTTGGGACAGTTATAAAGCCACACACAAAAGACTCTCTACTCTTCAATGGTGGTTAATTTCATCATTAATTTGACTGGATTAGGGAAAAATCCCGGGGCATTACAGAGGCAGGGCTCTGGGTGTACACCATCTCTTTGGCTGGTGTCCTAGACTGGAATAAATGGAGAAAGGAAAAAGCCAGATGAGCTCCACAAGTCCACTTTCTCTGCTCTCCAGTGGCCTGAGATGAAAGCAAGTTGTACCCATATGCCTTCCCCAGCCATGATGGACTGCATCTCTGAACCACGAGCTAAAATAAGCCTTTTCTTCCTTAAATTGCATTTGTCAGGTAACTTATCCACAATAATAAGAAAAATAACTAATACAGCTTTTCTTTGCTTTAATCATGTGAAAAGCATGTTCCTTGAGAGCCTCCTTTTCAGCACTGGGAGCTGTGGGAAGTGTTTATTCTGAGAATCCAGAGGTTGATGGAAAACTAGATCATAACCAGAACTAGTGACTGGTCTTGCTCTCATGAACCTGACTGTGTCTCTGTGGTGTGTTTTCACAAATTCCTCTGTAGTCCAAGAACAATGGACACATTGCCTGAAAGATGAAAACTCTGCTCTAGTCACTTTGGAAAACTATGTGGGGACAGTAACTGATGGTCTGATCACATGGAAAGTGAATTTGGGCCTCTGTGATGGGTCCCTGCCTTGCCTCATTTCTGTGTTTCCCCCTTAGTTCAGAAATGCAGAGAAGTGGAGTTGGCAAATGGGGTAAGAAGTCAGTCCAAGGAGTCAGTTAGACGGACTGTTCAATTTGGACCTGCCTTGCCTCCAGAACCTCACCTGGGCAACACTGGAGTTTTGCAAATCGAATTTGGTGCTTATACAAAACTGACTTAAAATCTTGGTATTGGTCTGTTCTCAGAGGCAGAGCTGGCCAACAGGCAGCAGTGGAATTTAATAAGCTGACTAGGAAAGGGCCCTGGGGCCAAGAAAGAATATGAATGTCCTCTGCACCTTCATAGTTGGTGATTGCGCAGCCAAGTTCATTTACAAGGAAATAGACACAGGTAGGTGAGATGATCAGATGTCGAATGAAAAAAATATTCACTCATTCTCCCAACACGATATCTGTGTTTTCGCTGGTCTTCATCAGGCCGAAGAGTGTTTGCATGTGCCTCACCCATTCCCTTTCCATCCATCTCCAGCATAGGCAGTAGTTTGGGGACCTTATTAAGTGGCTAAGATTTAAGGATTTGTATTCAAAAGACTTGACTAGGATAGTTTTGTAAAAGTAAAGCTGATGATAACTCCAAACTCTTCCACTGCATAATACTCAGGGCTGATACCTTATTCCTGGAGAATAGTCAAATATTTCTTAGCTTCTGTATCCTTTGACCAACTAATGATTTCCCTGGAAGGACTGTAATGACTGACAGCTCAACTCTACATTGCATAATTGTTGTGGAAACACCAAGGTATCACTCTTAACATCACTTAATAAGTGGGTACCTCCTTCTCTCTAAACCTAATGAAATTTGGGCAGCAGTCCCAAATTATTCTGTCACAATCAAAGGGCAAGTTAGGAGGCAAGTGCCTAGACATTTGAACAAAAGCAAGAGTGAGAAAAATGGTTCATTTTTTTTCCGTGCTTACTTTTATATACTTATTTATCTGTTAAAGCATTATGTATTATTGAATACTTGTTATATACAGAGCACTGAGTGAGGATCTCTACAGTCAAAATTCTTTTCTATTTTACCAGAGGCATGGTAGTGGCAGCTATCGAAGTTTCAGCTAATAGCCTCCCTCTCACAGGCATTGGCTCTTTCTAAGACATTTGTCCTATTTTGTATTTTTTTTTAAACTTGAAAAGAGCTCTGTGCATATAGAAGCTTCACACTAGTCTTCTCCTGATTCTGTTTCATTTATTTTTGAGTTGGGAAAAGGCAAGAGAAAGGAAGTTGACATTTGAATGGCTATTCTTGCTGCAGGAATCATTGCTGCTTCTGTTGTTCACATGATCTCATTAGGTTTGTGGATGCTGTTTGCATCTCTGTATATCTCAATTCTTCCTGCCAGGAGCTCCTTCCACCTATTGCTTGGACTTCATAGCATTTCTCATTCTTTCATATTGAACTCATCCAAATACCTTAGGCCTGATGAGGCTTCTTTTCCCATTTTTCTTTTTTCCTGAGACGTCATCCTTTGTGTAGCTCAGGCTGTCCTCAAACTTGCCATCTTTGATCCTCCTGTCTCCTCTTTCTGAGGGATGGCATTACTGGCATGTACACCACACCTGGCTAACTTTGTTCTCCTTGATCCCCAGGACAAGACTGGGTGCTTCTCACGGCACCTTTGGGTGTGAGTCTTAGAACTCTCCCAACAGATCACAATGCTGTCCACATCTGAGTTTCCCTTGCTCCACTCTGAGTTCTGAGGTGGTAGATTCTGTGTTGTTCAACTTTTTGTCCTTAAGAATCAACACAGTTTGTGTGTTTGTATGGGAAGCCCATTCAGTGTTGGCTCCCTGACTGAAATGGGATCGATTCTGCAGTCTTGACCAAACTCCTCAAGAGGATCAAATTCTCTTCCTTGTGGGAACTGAGCTCTTGAAGCAACATCTGATACAAAAATTTTCTGATATACCAACTTGATTCCTAATTTCTTGATGGCAGGGTGGAGGTTCTTTTAGAGAAAAGAAACAGATATTACTAGTAACAGAGAGTATATTCCCAGTGTGAGAGAACAAACCAGCATTCTAGCTTGTAAACCAGATTTTTCAAGATGTTTTTGCCAGATTCAGTCCCTCAGCCCTGGAATGCTCTTATGTCTCTATGAGAGACCGAACTGTAGAAGCTCAAAGAAAACTCACAGAATCTGAACTCTACATGGTGAGTTACCAATCAGTGTTTTCATTGTAAAAATTGGCATATCCTGCATATTATGGCTTATAAATTCAATATCAATCTTCATCATCCCTGTTTTGTGAATAATATAGCATCAAAGGTGTCCAGCCTGGAGCTTATAAGTAGATATCTCACTGTTTGATTTTTGTAATTCATTAAGTCCTAGTAAATTTGTCATGTTTACTAACTATTTATATTTCTTACCCTAGAGATATGTGATTTCAAAAATTCCTAGAAGCCTCCCCCTAAATTCTAACTTTTAAAAGTTATTCCTCATGCATATTTATGAACACTCAGAGATACTATCTTTAAGATAAAAACAAAACTAGGCGGAATGAACAGAAGCAAGAGAGTAGCTTTAATGTAGTTTGTTTGGGACTGCCAAGAGTTTCTTAGTAGAGCTGTGAGCTGAGCTGATGGGTTGTGTACAAATAGAAGAACAAAACCTCAATGAAAGTTATTCAGTTGTTTAATGAGTTTTGAATCCACTGGATTAAGAGAAAATTCATCTGATTTAATTGAGTGACACTAATTGGCGAGGAGAAGAAAATCAATAGGCTGTGCCGAGTAGCTATCCAAAGTTCATATTTTCTTCTAATTTACTTCTGACAGTTTAACCTTCTTCCTTTGTGCTCTGTGAGCAGATTCTAAAAATAGTTCTGTAGTTATTGAGATATACCAGAGCAGATTAGGAAACACTCAGTGTATTTAGTTTGTTTTCATATTTTAAATCAGAGGTTAAGTTTTTGCGTTCTTTGAATTGTTTCCTTGAATATAAATGTAGTCATCATGTTTGTCTATAAAGTTTGTGAGAGGAAGGAGGTTGTTTGTAGATGTAAGAGGTGGGAGAAAGAAGGTTTGTGGGAAGGATAAAACTGCCTTGGCAGAAACAGGAGGGAAATGCAATTGGCCTTTGATATCTGGGTGCTCTGGACCTACTGATTCAACCAATGACAGAAGACATTAACAAGTGGATTTGTAGTAAACATTTTCAGAATTCTTGTCATTTCCCCTAAAACACAATAAAAAAATTATTCATATGTCATTTGTATTTGAATTTTTCTTTCATTTTGTCTTTTAAATGTTTTTTTATCACTTTTATTTATTCATTTATTTGCTTATTCATAGTGTGTGTGTGTGTGTGTGTGTGTGTGTGTGTGTG